>JAQIWK010000465.1:0-16151 GCA_034695265.1 Dissorhina ornata | reverse complement strand
AAATATGCAAAATATATTTATTATTAATAAGATTGTATAAATTGTCTCATATTTTGAGTTTACAATTAGCAATATATTATATATATAATGCAATTATTTGACAATAAACGGTATTTTGTGGACAAGTTATGCATTAATTGATTATAATTTGCTAAACCATTGGCAATGAATGACAAACTATTGCTAACTATAATACAATTACAAGCAATTAGTATATGAATGTGATTAGAGGTAAGGGTGTGACCGCACCAGACATGCATCGAGTGGGAAGTGATGGCACCCGACGGACAGGTTCTGGTCAGGTGTGACGGGTATTGATAAACTGGTTGTGGAGTAGGACAGCGCCACTCACTGATGACGTGACGCAATGGTTGCCCCCTTTGCAGTGTTTGTATGGCAGATGAGTGGACTATAATGACCCCTATATGTGACGTCTGATGAAAATATGGCACAAATGGCACTCAATTGATGTGATGAGCAGTGGTTTGAGTTCAACAACAATCAAATCAATTGTTTGACTCATTGCTCGTATTGAGTGACAAACAGTCGCCAATCAAACTATGGACACAATCTCTAGCATTGAGACTAACGTCGAGCCTATTGTTTCGGTAAGTGTTGTCCAGTGGTTGATCCAATTGTGGTCACTGTCACCCGATCTTTGGCCCAATTGTCTTAAACTCTTACCTTTTGTTTGATAACTGAAACGATGTAACAATTTGATGACCAATTTGTGACTTAAATTGAATCAATTAAAGGTACTGTCGATGACATCGCTGTTTAAGCCAAGAGAGGATCAGTTAAGCGGTGATGAATCAAATGCTGCGTACGAGCGGACCAAAGAGGACTGTATGAAGCACTTCGAGTCGTGGTCAGAGTCGGAGCAAACAGACTTTGTTGAGTACTTGCTGTCGAAGATGTCTCACTGCCAACACTCGCAAATCAATTGTTATTTAAAACCTATGCTTCAAAGAGATTTCATTTCATTACTGCCGAGTAAGTGACCATTACTTGATTACTTGTGACCATTACTTGGAAACATCTAATCCATTGAATGCAATGTACAGAGAAAGGTCTGGATCACGTGGCCGAGACTGTGCTCTCCTATTTGGACGCCAAGTCTTTGTGTTCAGCAGAACTGGTCTGTAAAGAGTGGTATAGAGTTATATCAGAGGGTATGCTATGGAAGAAACTGATCGAAAGTAGGGTCCGAACTGATACTCTATGGAGAGGATTATCACACCGGAGAGGATGGTATGTATTGACTAAATGTTAGGTTAGATTAGTACTGATTTGATGGTCTATGCGTTTGTAGGGTTCGGTACTTGTTTAAGCCTATCTCGGGAGAGCAACATCCGGATCATATGTTTTATCGGCGATTATTCCCTAAAATAATTCAAGACATCGAAGGCACTGAAAATAACTGGCGTTCGGGTCGACATAATCTTCAACGTATTAACTGTCGATCTGAAGCCAGTAAAGGTGTCTATTGTCTTCAATACGACGATCACAAGATTATTAGTGGTTTAAGAGATAATACAATTAAGATATGGGACAGGACTACACTTCAATGCTCTAAGGTATACATTGATTGACTGATTGATTGATTATAATTGGTGTAATGGTGTGTTATAGATCCTGACCGGACACACGGGTTCCGTATTATGTCTTCAGTACGACGAGAGAGTGATAATAAGCGGTTCAAGTGATGCGACCGTTCGTGTTTGGGAAGTAGGTTCAGGACAAATGGTTAATACTCTGATTCATCATTGCGAGGCTGTGTTGCATTTGAGATTTAATAACGGTATGATGGTTACCTGCTCTAAGGACAGGTCCATCGCCGTTTGGGACATGACTTCGCCCACTGATATCAATTTGAGGCGAGTTCTTGTTGGCCACAGAGCCGCCGTTAATGTGGTTGACTTCGACGAAAAGTATATTGTTTCGGCTTCTGGTGACCGAACTATTAAAGTGTGGAACACTTCTAACTGTGAGTTTGTCCGCACTCTTAATGGACATAAACGAGGCATTGCTTGCCTTCAATATCGCGATCGATTAGTGGTGAGCGGCAGCTCCGACAACACCATTAGGTATGTGTTTCATTACATTGTATTGTTTATTTGCTAATTAACTAATGTAGTTTAGTTTATAATCAGTCATTTTAAATATGAAATGTTAGGCCTAGAAATTGACTATTCATTTACTGATAAACTGTTTATTTCATGTCAATTTATTATATAAATTTTATATCGATATTTTATATTTTATATTATTTATTTTTTAATTTTAATTTCAATTATTTAACAAATGATTTAAAATGAAATTTTGGACATTTAAGCAGTCATTTACTCAAATCTTTTACTCTTGAAAACTTGTTATTTATTATAAGCACTGAAATGTTGTTTAACGCTCAATAGAAGTTCATTGTATTGAGTGAACGACTTTTTATGAGTAATAAAAACCAAGAAAAACATGTTTTTAATTTATGAGAAGAGTAATGATTTATATTACAAATCATATGTTTAAATAATTGAATATATTTTAATTCATCTCAAATCCAATTATTTAAATCATATATTAAACCTATATTTTTGTGTTCAATTAATGTATATTTTTATATAAAATATATAAATTATTTCATAATATAATGAATGAAAACTTATTTCAAATAAGTTATTTGAGATACAAATTATATTATATTATAATTATTGATTGAAATGAATGAATTAGTTTAGATATTTTTATAACTCATATATAAGTTATATTTAATAATATGTGAATAAAGTGTTTGTCTATAAAAATAGATGATTAATAAAAGCATAAATTGAATGCTTAGGTTGTGGGACATTGAGTGCGGAACGTGTTTAAGAGTATTGGACGGACACGAAGAGTTGGTTCGTTGTATTAGATTTGATAACAAACGGATAGTGAGCGGAGCTTATGATGGGTTAGTATTAGATAATAAAATTGTTTAACAAAATTTGATGTAATAATGAATTGTGTTTTGAAACGAATAGCAAAATAAAAGTATGGGATTTGGCGGCAGCTTTGGACCCGCGATCACCAAATGGGACGTTATGTTTGCGAACTCTGGTCGAGCATACGGGTAGAGTGTTTCGGTTACAGTTTGATGAGTTTCAAATAGTTAGCTCATCACATGACGATACTATACTAATATGGGATTTTTTGAGCCCTGAATCGCCCGCCCCCACCTCCAAATTGGGAGTTCACTCTCCCTCTAAATCTTATACGTTTGTCTCATAACCACTGATAACTACTATGTGCTGTTAATTATAATAATCTTATTAATCAATGATATTTTAATTGTCAAAACAATGTTTATTTTAAAAAATTCTTTGCCATAGTTTTTTGCTTTTAATTTTGTTTTTGTATTTTTGCAATTTATTTCAATTTTAGTATAACTCTCTATAGACTTATTCATCACTTGTATTTGAGAATCATTCCAATTATATATTATATTATTATTATTTAAACTATTTTTAATTCAAGACAACAAACTCTCGAAATGCATCTCATTTTCTTACATATTGTCTGTCAAATCAATAGTCCATTGAATGTAAACTATATTACAAATAAAAATGTTTTAATAAAAACTATTTTGACTTTAATTTTATATCAATTTATATATTGATTTTATTCTATATTTAAAAACGGATACATTTTAGAAGTTATAAAAATAAATTAATTTACAAATAAGTGATGTTTTTGTTGTAGCTTTGGTTCAACTCATCATATTGTCGGCTGAGCCGGTAATAGTGGCACAAGAGTTGGTCAAAGCGGGCCCTTTCAACGAGTCGTTGATATCGCGTCGAAATACCGATAGATTTTGAGTAAAGCTATTAATGAGACATAAGTTATATGTGAGTATAAAAGTGAGTGGGTGTGGGTGTTAGTGTGGGTACAAACCGGTCGCGATTTTTAGTAAGTAGACTCCGTTCGATGCCTTCCATCAGATTGTCGAACCACTGAGCCATCGATGACTGTTTGTCAGACGGCTGTTGACTTATAATGCTTTGTCTCAATTGGGAAAAGTACTCCTCATTCAACAGAATGAGCCCTAAAAGGGGTCGACTCATCGACCATTGATTCCTACAGTCTTCAAACATTATTATATTCAAAATGGTTGACAACATTTGCTGCAAAATTTCTGGTTGCAGTTCCAGTACTTTAAGACATGTCTCACTCTCGCGAACTAAACCGGTTTGCGTCGGCTTTTTGGTGGTCTTAGACAACCATTTGAACAAATAAGTGACAATATGGTCGAGTGTTGCGCAACAACCTGTACAGACCATAGTGTCCAATGCGTTCAGACCTTCAGATATAGAGGATAAGATGTAGAGAAAGACAGTGGGCTCTAAATTGGCCAAAAAGTTCATGTGATCCTGTGCTAAGCACTCGAGCAACACGTAATACGTTTGACTCAATTTCGGATAATTCTGTTCATATAATCAATATAAATGTATAATACAATCAATTAGTTAACCATTCAATTCATTATTAACTAAATCATTACCAATAAATCGGTTTGAGGTATAGATAACAATAAGTTTATAAAAGTGTTGAGCGCGTCGTCCAGAGCTGTATCGCCATACAAGTGAAAGACACCAAAGTTAACGTAACCGCCACATAGGGCTGACTTCAGCATTGAAAAACATATCGATATTCCTTTGAGCGTAAAGTCATTAATATAACCAAAGTTAAGGAAATAAGACATTCAATACTAAATTAGTCAATAATAGATTTTTAAAAACATATATATAATGTATGAAAAGGATATTTCAATGCATAGATTTGATCTTTGGGTATATCTCCGAGAGTGAGAATACGGGTGCCGTAATTGACAACCATTCGACTCGTTTCACGAAACAGTAGTATTCCGTTAGGAGACGACACATCAAATTGAAGTCTTTGAGACCGGTTTTGAACCAATTCTGCCATTAGTTTAAGCACTGGTGTCGTCACTTGCGGGTCGTGATACCAGAGCTCTATAGCCGTGTGTAGGATCGGAGTATAGGCCGGATATCTAATACGTAAACGGAAATAATCAGTAATAATCTATAGTGTAATCCAATTGAAACTTACATCCATTCAAATAACATCATAAAACTAGTTTTTGTATTGAAGGCAAACGCAAGTCCTCTAAGATCTCTGGCCAAACCTATTAACGTTTTCTGTTTAAAAAAAATAACAATAAATAGTAATAATTTAGTATTCAATTTAATTCTAACCTTTGCTTCGTCGACATTAAACATAGAGTTAGACTTCAGGAGCAACGCTAACGCATCGAAAGCAGCTTTAAATCAAATATAAATTTTAATTAATGTATACTTTAGTATAAATGTATACTGAAATTACCGGTCAAACTATTCATAAAATTGAGAAACTTTTCCTCATCTTCTCCGAGATCTATCATCAAAAGTCGACCCAAAGATGTGTATAGTGTTGATCGACAGCGCATATCACTGATTTGTGCTGCACTGCCTAAAAATGGGAAGTGTTCGCTCTGAAGACAAACAAATCAATTATCATTGATCTTGACTGACAGTTTGAGAATATTTACCGTATGGTTGTTGAGAATGAACTGGACTTCTTCTAATTTAACAAGTTTTCTGACACTACTATAGCCAACAGACAAATCATTGAGTATTTGAAGCGTTTTCGTTACAATTAGATCACTGTTTCCCCAATACTTTAAATTTGTAATTCTTAACGACAAACATAACAAAATTATAATTTTACAAAACAATAAATGTGAAAATTCATACATTTTTCTAACGAAAACACTTAAAACCATAGTTTCTTCAGTGAGACCTAAGACTTCGGAAAGTCGTCTGTAAACCTTTGATGTCTTCTGGACCTGATCTCCAACATATATCTTACGGAATTGTTCAAAGAATGATAGCATGGCCAGTTCCAAACGCTTACACGAACCACCCTTTAAATGGCAAATATATTAAACCATTACCATAACATTAATTGAGACATTAAATACCTGTGCGAGTCGTGCGTCTGTAAAATTCATCAATTGAAGCACACGAAAGGCCAGCTCTCCATCCATGGCGTCGTGTTCATCAGTACTGTTGAGGAATATTCTGCCGCCAATGGCCGCACCGATAATGTAGACCAACCACGTCAGACGACCCTCTTGTATGGTCACATCCATCTGCGAAAACGCTGACGTTTGCAACAGTTCTTGATATGATTGGGCCGATTGATCAAACAGCTGCACAATTAGGGCACATGTCTTCTCATATTCACACCGGGCTATAGTAGACAGTTGATCCAATTGCTGCTGAACCATACCTATATCGTCAAATGGATCTTCTAATCCATTTCTAACCACATCACTAACTGATTCCAATCGGGATGTAATGTAAGCGCGGGTTACTTCTGGAGTGTAAGTCTCGAGTAAATGCGGTTCAGAAGCTTTAACGTAAGGAACCGAAGCAACCATTCTTTGCCATAAACTCAACAGATAATGAATAGAATTGGGCGCAAACTGCCACATCTGCAATGGTAGGCATTCATTTGTCATTAACTCAATGTAAACTCAATGTATAAGTCAGACATACCTGAAGACTCGTAACAGTAAATTTGGTGATTAAAGCTATAGTTTCGGGATATCCATCAACTTTGACTAATTCACTCAATTGATAGTTTGACTTAAGACGAGCTAAAAGTCTACAGAATTCGTGATAACATCCTGGATCTGAAAGTCCCGATGGATTTTCCAATATATATCTGACACCTGACACGAGTTGCATCAGAAATTTGGCTCTTTCTGTGTTGTTGAACAAAGACCGCCGAACAGAAGCAAACTGAACCAAACATGACAGGGCCTGACATTTAATAAACATTTAATTAATTGACTGTAATAAAAGTATTAAAACAATTCTCACAATTGGGGCCAAAGATGGTGGCAAACAATGGAAGAGATCAAAGAAGAGTTGTAAGGTATTGAAGTCTAGAAAAGCGGGTCTCCAACTGGTCGGGATTTGGACACCTGTTTGGACAGTCAATCATATAAGATATTGTGTAATACGTTTAGATATCAAGGATGACATACACGACAAATCATCGGATGACTCGTCAGGAGAAGTGCCTATAAAGTCAAACGATAGACAATTGAGCGCCAATCGCAACAAATTGCTGACCAAAGTCTGTTGAGTTTCGTCAATGAATTTAGTGCTTTTCCAGCTCTGAAGGGCTCTTCGCAGCAAATCGTGTGCCAATTGAAACGTTTCGTACAAATGATTGTCTCTGAAAGAAGAGGCAATCTTTCGTTGCTTTGTTATCGAACGGCTCGCATCTGATCCACTGATTTGACTGTTTGATCAACAAATACTATATCCAATTGTTTTTCAAACTTTAAAACTTACTTTATTTCACACGTTAGTTGAGATAACAGTTGTACTCCGACTATACAATAGTCAACGGATCCCTATTAGTTGATGCAAATGTAATGAGTATTTAAATGTATGTTTCATGTGTTATAGAGAGCACCTGAAGAAATGGTCGGACTTGTGGTATGACATTCCTGAAGACAAACTCGTCTTTGTCCGACTCAAACCATCCAAGTTTTGTGATGCGAGCGAACAGTTGGACTAAAGCCTGTGTTACATACGGCGCTAACTTTGGACGAGAAGCCAAATAGTTGAGGACATAGTTGCGAATGTCTAGTCTCTGCTGCAGTGACAGTATGTTAGGGTTTCGGGTCACCAGTTTGGTCAGCGTTGTGGCCGCCAATAGTTGCGCGTACGACGACTGCAATCAATACAAACACGTATATTAGTGGCCACTGGCCATAGCATGTCTCGACACGTGCTTACATCTCCTCTTTCGAGAAGTAGTTGACATTTGGAGAGACAAGTGGGCGAAGAGGTGAGCAGCGCTAATGTGGTCTCGGCTTTGTGCCGCTCATCCGAATCGGTCGATGAATACAACTGTTTGCACAACAGTTCCAGTTGAGCCAATTCCTGACCATCACCACCAAGACATCAACAATACATTAACAAACAACTCATTCATTCATTCAATTATAATTACCAGCTCTTCTGACATGTCTTCAATCGTTTGCAACTTTAATGGCAATCAAATGGCATTAAATTTGTGATGATTTATGATTTAATACTAACAAACAATTCAATGCACTTAAAGGCACTTCAATTCAATTGATTGCCAAAAATTTACTCAAATTTTAAACTCAAATTAAAAAGTGATTCAAACGATCGGCAAATAAATTGAATTGAAAAGTAATACAAAAATGTGATTAACTTTTGCCACTAATTTACTGAACTATAAGTTTGAATACAATGCCATCATTTGATTGTTATTTAATTGTAAATAACAATCATTACAATCATTAACTAAATGTATTTATTATTGTTATGATTAGCGATCACTGTATTGCTGTATTGGTGTATTGGACACACTGTAGTCACATTGTATTGGATGTAGTGTTTGAAAGCAAACCATACAAAACCGTATTACAAAACAATGTTGAGTGCAATTCAATTGGTGTGCTGTCTGTCTATCACTATATAACTGCTATCCAATACTTATGTCTTCAAATACCATCAAATATATCACTTGTTTTCACTACTATTTACTCCCAATTCACACCAATTTCCCTATTTATGTCTCAACTAGTGATCAAATAAATGCCATAATAACTGATTGTTTAATCAAATGATTGAATTAAGGAAAAAAGATTGAAATTAAATGATTAGACAATGTGTTAGGGATTGAGTTGTTTATGGATGTAATTGATGTAACAGTTAAAACATAAACATTAAATGTGTGGATCAACTTTGTTTGAATAGTTGGATGATTATTGTTAATACCTGTTAAATGAATTGAATTGTAATTAACTAATGATTGGTTGTATTCATTGACACTAAATGCAAGAGTCAAGAGACCAATACGTGAGCGCCGGTTACGGTACTAATGGTTTGCTCAACACATCGATGGCATCGCAAGCGCTTCCAACACTCGCACCCATTATATCTCCGGGTTTGCAATGTCTTTACGAGACCTGTTTGAGGACATACCCCACACAACCCAATCCATTACAAGTGACCGCTGTTTGCAAATATTGGTAATGTCTTTTGTGTTACACTTTATATGATTATATAAAGTTTATGTCAATAATTGTGACCATAGGTTGGGTGGACCCGATCCTCTGGATTACATATCAATGTACGGCAATGCGGGTGACCCAGAGCTGAACATCCCGGCGCACTGGCATTATATAAGCTTTGGGTTGAGTGATCTGCACGGAGACGGCAGGATTCATGAGTGAGTCGATGCCATCAATTAGTGTCCATTTGTAGTAATATATTGTTTGTCATCAGAATAAGCGGACCTCAAAATCCGAGTGGTTTTGGCTTTGAATTAACGTTTCGGTTAAAGCGTGAGCCCGAAGAAGTGAGTGCTCCGACGTGGCCGGCGGCTGTGATGCAGGCATTGGCCAAATATGTATTTCAATCGCAAAACCTGTTGTGTGCGGGCGATCACGTCTCGTGGCACTGCCCTCTCGACAACAGTGAGTCCCGAATACAGCACATGCTTATGACAGAAGACCCGCAATTGGGACAAACGGTGACCCCATTTGGTTCGGTCACTTTCATTCAAATAGTGGGCGTTTGCTTAGAGGAACTACAGGCCGCCCAACAGTGGAACGGACTCGGAGTCATTGATCTCATGAAAGCAGTGGACGGCGCCGGTGGCCAGTGGTTAGTGACAGATATGCGCAGAGGGGAGACAATCTTCGAAATTGATCCGTACCTTCAGGAGGCAGTCGATGACGGGATCGCCACTCAGGGCTCGAACTTGAGTGGAGTGAGCGCTCGATGTGATTGGAGTGAAGGGTCGGCCGCTAGTGATGACAAACACAGCGAACCCGACACTGAAGACAACGGCAATGACACGGACTCTAATGACTCGCATAATGAGAAGCTAACTAATGGCGAAAACTATAAACAAAGTGCGATGTCTTCGGGTGCTCTTAAAGCTTCAGGATGTCAGAGCAGAAACAGTTGTACTTCAGCCATGTCTGTGTCACACGACCAGCAAAACCAATGCAATTCACGAATGTCTTTTACCAGTGAAACGGGTGCTCCCGAACCCGGAGAACTCATTCAAACCAAATTTCTAAAGCGTCTAAACTTAAGATTCAATTTAGAGGCCGGACTTTTACTACCATTAGCTCTTCGGTCAGTACTGTTTGTTCTGTCGATTAATTTGTATTTAATTATTTGGTATACATTTCAGAGGGAGACTCAAACACGACAGACATTTTACATTTAAGAGTGTCATCGGAGACTTAGCCATAACTTTGGTGACGCCATCGGTTTCGGGATCTTTCGTGTCATTAAGTGAGAGATATGCCATTCGTGGGCCATGGCTTCAAGTGCTCATTCCCAACGATTACATTGACTGCATGTTAGCAGAATTGGATCAGTTGTCACAAAACGATTCGGTATTTAAAATATATTGAAACCAATAATTAGTAAAATTATTGTCAATTACAGATGAATTTACCGAAAACCTTTGAGTGGACAGACATTAAACTTTCCATCACTTTAGTGCCCGAAGAAACTTAACTTAACTTTACTTAATATCCGCAACAATTGCAATCAATTACTTAATATTGCCACATAATGTGCCTTAAATGTAGTATCATTAGCATTGAGTTGTGAACAAAAATCAAAGGTTTTTAAGTGCTCCTAAAATTACTCATTTATATACAAAACATTATATTTTTTATGTAATATATATACAATTACGAAATCTCATTTTGATAAATCGTGAATAAAAAAGTCTTCATTTGATTGTGTACTCGATTCGGGTGTCGTCTGTACGCGTCTTCGAGATGAGCCAAGACGTCGGGGTTTATACAGATCGGACGCTTCATACCTCTGAGCCTGGCTTTCATTTCTAACAATTTGTTAACAAAATATGGTATAATTATTATTCAAATTAAATACATCTCACAATTCGAGACAAACCTATTTTTGTTGACATTTCTTTTTGGTCTGTTTTGTGAGTGAGTCGAGTCTTGAGTTGTTTCAGATAACGAACTTTCGACAGATCCTCTTGAAGACGATCTCGAATCTAAAGGCATCTCTTCTTGTTTTCGCGTTACTTTAGAGCTCCGATCAGAACTCAATTCATGTGACTCTTTGGCGTCACTTTCAGAACAATTAGAAAGCCTTCTCTTTCTGGAAGTAGATCTTAGATTGATATCGGATTCAGTCTTCGGGTTCTTGTTAGGCGTGTAATCATCCAAATCATCTCTCGAAGTGCTAGCGATTGTCCGATCCTTTTCAGTAAAAATGGACGAAAATTCTTCCGATGAATACTTTGGGTTAATTTTACGGACTCTCTTAGACTCGCTCTTAACACACAATTCATTTGTTTGGTCTTCAGTTGAAACATTTGAGATTTTTTGGTTGCGATCAACCATTGGTCGATCACTCGTTTGTTCATTTGACAAAACTTCGGTCATCTTTTTGACAACTTTGAGACTAATTTTATTTTTCTTATTGTCGTTACTTTCGTCGTTGGAATCGTCTAAAGAGATCTCATCATCAAAATCAGATAAATCGCTCGTATGAACAGAACTAACATCTGATAGATCCGACTCTTCAGCTTTTTTGTGTTCATTAATATCCAAGTTATCAGTTGTCCTCATATTAACAGAACTCGTTTCGCAAATGTTTTCACTTTTAAATTCTTTTAATAAACTATTGTTTATTAGAAAAGTTTCGTTTACTTTGATTCCTTCCATAAAGATATTGTCATCACTTTTATGGGCACTATTTGGTTCATCAATAGATTGGGACGATTCAATGGGTTCAATAGGTTGTCGTTCTGGTGTCAACTCTTCTGGTTTGGGAGGTGTGGGCCAATCCATGCACCCGTTATCTGAATTGTCTTCACTTTCTATCTTAACATTTGTCTCTTTATTTCCTAACGAACTGTTGGAATCGGTTTCGATATCCATTGCTTCACTCGAATCTTCAAACGGTACTAATTTGGCTTCAATTGGTTCATCTTTGATGATAATTGCCTTCATTTCAATAGTTTCTTCGCTCTTAACACTACTTTTTAAGTTACTTTTAGATAAACTTTTGTTACTCGGAGTTAAAGGTGTGGTTGGAATGGCAGGCGTTTCTTGAATACCCAGAAACTCTTTGACAACATTTTCAATTTGTGGCCAAAATAGTGAATTGATTTTATAGTTCACCACTTGCTCTACCAAATGCTCGACACCGTACTTAAGCATACCTGACCTGAACAACAACTTATCATTAGATCAACGCTTAAACATAACTTCAAATCAATTACTCATTAATTTGTTTGCGAAGTCTTTCTCTCAATTGGTTTTTATTGGTGTTTTGACTCCACTTTTGTTGAGTTAAGAACTTCGAGACATAGCCTTCCACTCTCTGCAACAGATTCTGAAACGATGGCTAAAACAAAGACAAACATAACAAATGATAATTAAATGGTCACTAAATGGTCACTAAAACAAACAATCGTTGCAATGGTTTGAAAGATGAGTACATACTTTGGTGTCGGCATCTGATTGACACTGTCGGCGGAAGTCATCAAAAATGCCTCCACTTTTAACTCTATCGACAACTGCTTTGATTAGTTGGGATTCCGATGACGAAGACATCACTCAAATTATGATCACTGATCACCAATTGATTCAATAAATCTAACTCATCTTCAATGTAAATCAAAAACAATGTTGAGATCATTAGAGGTCTTCAACATCACCACAACATTTACAAAATCATTCAAATATGAAGTAAAAGTTGTTTGAGTGAAGACATTGGTTCAGTTATAATGTTTTTGTATACAAAGGGATTAACCATTTGAAGCAAATGTTTACGATATATATGAACAGTTGTATGGTTTTGAAAAAGTGGATCCGTTATATGACTGACAACACCCCTATCAATGAGTTTGAAATTTGCAGACATTTTAAACGCAAAAAAAAGTTGTTTGTAAACATCTGATCACTTTTTGGACCAATTGGACAATATTTAGCATTGATTTGAATGCAATTAATGTCTAAATAGCTTGAAGTCGTTTCACTAACAACTCATTTGTTTATAATATTTCATATCAAAGTAAGTATTGAAAGTGTGTCACCAATTGACCACCAATTGACCACCAATTGACCACTAATTGGTTAATTGATGATTTGTTGTCTTAGGAGGACATTATCCATAGCATTGATGGCGCGAACAAAGCAAAGACAGACGGCTCGCAAGAGTACGGGCTCTTGGAGTCAATCGGCGAAGTATAACACTTTGATGAAGAAGTTGGAGACTAAGACTGGCAAAGGGTCCGGAAAGGGACGCAAATCGACGGTAAGTAATGTTTTGAATCATTGATGTGTTTAGCATATGATTCATACTTTTAATGTCCAAAAAGGGAGGAAAGAGTCAATTCGTTAAAAAGAAGACATTTCGTTATAGACCCGGAACTATAGGTTTGTATCTTATATTTGATTGATTTGTATAATTAGTCAACTAATTGAATGGTTGTGTTCAGCGCTTCGGGAAATACGTCGGTATCAGCAGACGACAGAACTATTGATTCCGAGGTATGTATGGTGTGAATGGATGAATGGTTCAAATGAATGACACATTAATGAATGCAATTAAATAGACTTCCGTTTCAACGATTGGTTCGTGAGATAGCATCAGACTTTAGGGATCAACTCAAGTTTCAATCGGCGGCGTTGGGCGCCCTTCACGAAGCGGCCGAATCATATATGGTTGGTCTGTTTGAGGACACAAATCTGTGCGCCATTCACGCTAAGAGAGTCACTATTATGCCTCGAGATGTGCAGTTAGCCCGTCGTATACGCGGTGAACGCACTTAATGACTGATCCACTGGTCATCTCTCTCTATATACACATTACACGCTTAGACATTAATCATTTTTTTGGTATATTATATATTTGGTTTATTTGTATTCAGATTATAATCAAACTAATTATCATTTAAATCATTTTCTCATTTATTTGATCATTAAACCATTTATATTGACTGTAAATATAAATATTTTGCAAATTAAAAAAATCATTTAAATATTTAAATGTTTTAATCATAAATGTTTTTCATTGAAATCTTGAAATATCTTTATTACAATTTGTTTGATTCAAAGATAAATGGATTTGTCGTTACATTTAAAATGAGTGTTGAAAGCAATGCTCAACCGATCAATAATAAGGTGTAACTAATGCTTAGCTTGTAATACATTTTTGTCATACAAGTGTCCAAAGTTTGCGCAGTAATGCCGTATCGACTCAATTCTGTTTAAAAATGAATAGTTGGTTCAAATTGTCGGTCATTTCAAAGCTATTGATTGGAAAGATATTTAAATAAATTAATAAATTGTCTTATATTTTATTAATATTAATAAAATTATAGTTTTTGGTGATAGAGAAAAGTTTGATAAAATGATTTGTAATAATTCAATGAATTCCGAAGGAATCGGATCCAAACGTAAGGCATTGGAAATGATTACTAATATTTTTTGGTAAGAAATAATTGTCACTTTAATTATTTTATTTGAAAAAAATATTGAATTAAATTTAATATTTTAGTAAAAAAGCAAAAGATTGTGGAAATGTGAGTTCAAATAGTGAAGCAAATGTAAGTGCTTGCGATCGGTTGTGTTCTAATCGCAGTATATATCAGCACTCGGTATCAGTTGCCGAAGCGGACAGTCGGTCATGTTTTTCGGATATAGCGCCCAATTCTCCCATTTCTCCGCGCGTTAAGAATATCCACTCGGATATGGAAGCACTGATGCTCTCTCGACAAGACAACCCTTATATTATGCATCAATTGGAAAGGCTATCGACCAAAGATGCGGCCGAACTGTACGCCGAAATGAGTATGTCTGGTCACCCGTCTCCCGCGCGATCTGTTCATAAAATATCATTGACTACATTGGAGGCCAATGTGAGTACTGACACCAATTCAATAATGGATTCGGATGTTTGCGATAACTATATAGACAATCTTCACGACAAACTCATACGTTCGCCTCCACCGCAGTTCCCGAAGAATTTATCACTTTTTGTATTTCCTGGCAGTTCTGCAACCAGTGTTCATAGTTATAGGACCGCAGATAATAATAGTGATTATTCGCCCACAAGATTCCACTTAAGTCCTAATGCCAGTGCTAGCCATCACTTAAGAAACCATTTATCTGATCTCAAAGTCAAGTCTTCAAATACATCTCAAGACAATATCTCAACACTAGTTAAGTCGTATCCTAAAGACAATCGCAATTTGGAGTCAAACCCTAATCACTATATGAAGTATGAAAGACGTGGATCTGATAGTTCTATTCTGTCAAACAACTGGAAGACATGCTTCTATAACCAGTCGATGGCGGCCTCCAGTTCATCGCTATTGACATTCGCGCCCCGATGTCCTCCACCCGACTCGTGTACGACCGCTTCCAATGACTCCAATATGAGTTATACTGAATGTCTAACTGAGCACAAGTCAGACACTGCAATGGATTCAATGGAAATCTGTGCCAATTTGGATGACAACTGTACTGATGCCTGGAATGTCATGATTAGCGCCAGCAGTAGTCGCGAGGCTTTACTTAACAACATATCTCAACCAAACTAACCATTCAATCTTAAACACAACCTCTTTGTCAATTCAATCTCTAAATATTCAATGTTTTCCCTCAAATCTTATATCAATTAACCATTGGATCAAAATGTTATAAATTATTAATTAAATATATTATATATTTAAATTCTTTAACAATAAAAACTGATTATAAATTATAATAATTGTAAATAAATATAAAATATATTCAATAAAATAATCTCAAATATATTGTATATACAGATTGTTGTATGTATTAAATTTAATTTTTAAGTATTAAATATATAAGTATAGGATAAGTAATTAATTGTAAGTGTATTACTAGTAGAGTTGAAAAATTTAGCTAAAGATAAATTCAAGTTAAATATTTAGCTAAAAAGGAACCAGTGTTTGATGATAGTATAATTATAATATAATTTATACATAAATATAAACTAGATCATATTATAATTAATTTAAGCAAATTTTAA
>JAQIWK010000464.1:0-16168 GCA_034695265.1 Dissorhina ornata | reverse complement strand
ACATTTTTATAATCATTTACTGTTTGTTAGTTTTATTTTTAAAATTTTATTGAAAATTTAATATATTTAAATTAAATTAAAACTTTTAATAATAAAATATGAACAGGGTGTAACATGTTCACTGGTAGGACCAGCGTATGTGGACTTTACATATACCACACACAGCCCACTATCAATGGTAGGACTCATACCGTTGTTTCAAGGTATTGGTGTATTTACTGGCTCATTTGGTTAGTAGTTAAATTAATTATTTTAAAATATAATTTAATTATTAAATTGTAAATATAAATCTGATAATATTCTAAAATACTTTATTTGATAGCATCAATATTGTTTAAATGGATAAACAGGCAACTATACTTGTCGCTCATAGTGGCTATGATGAGTTTAAGTACAATATTTTTACCTTGGTCAAATCAAATGTGGCAATTATGGTTGTGGTCATTATTGTATGGATTAAGTGAGAGTACCTGGAACGGTTCACATAATGTAGTATTAATTGAATTATGGCAACACCATAGTCCATCTATATTAATATTTGCTGGATTTTTGTGGGGTATTGGTACTATGCTAGGTCCTTTTCTAATTAAAGATTATGTAATTGGCAACCAAATGTGTCCAGGTGTTTTGCCAAACCAATGCTATACTAATACCACGGTATTTGTGGCCAATAATGTCTGTACTGAACAGTGTTTTAATTATAATAGACAATCAATGCTTAAAATACCTTTCATGATAGGAGGCTTACTTGAGCTGATTGGTAAGGTATCATTCAAATATACTTGCTCAAATTCAATTTATATTATTTGTGTACAATTTAGGGCCTGTTATATATTTCCTAATGTACTTTATCTACAAATATCGTTATATAAACCCTGTTTACAAGAATGTACCCAAAAATGATCCAGATAATATTTGTGACACTGATAGTGAGGCTGATAGGCGTGTTAAGTATATACCTAAATGGATGATAATTGGGTGCATATCCGTGGTATTTGTTTGCGCTAATGGTACGGAAAATTTATTAAACGCATTCATCACCACTTACTTCCAGTACCAGCCAGTCCTACACCTATCGGCCCGACAATCGTCGGCCATTTTCTCGGCAATGAACGGTGCGTTCAGTTTGGGTCGACTAATAGCCGTACCAATCGCTTACTACATGACGCCTAACAAAATTATAATCATACAATTGTTTATAACACTTTGTGGTTATATATTTTTAATCATTGGCCAAGATAATTTGAATTTATTATGGGCCAGCTCGTTGGTTATAGCGTTTGGGTTTTCAACGATATTTATTAGTTTATTTTCATTTGTTGGCCGATATATACACTTAACTGATAATTTAAGTGCCTGGTTCATTGGACCATGTAATATAATTTATATAATATTTAGCTATTATATTGGTTATTATATAGAAAACAATCCTGATATATTTTTATATATTAGTTTATCGGGTATTTGTATTAGTATTATAGCATTCATTATTGCTCTAATATCAGTTAGAAATGTTCCTGGTGATTTAATTTTAAATGAAGCATCTAATGTTAAGTAATTAACTATTTATATTATATATTTTATAATTTATATAATTAATAAATTATTATTTAAAATTATTACATAATATAAAAAATAAATATTTAAAAAGTTAATTATAAAAAAATTTCAATTTTATTTAAAATTAAAAACACTTTAAATACAAAGTAATACTTCAAACGTTTACACAAACGCTCACAATAATTATTTCAAATATAAATGTCATATAATTTGTCACAAATAATAATAATCAATGATTAGATGAAAAGCAACTATAATTTCAATGTTTGACTCAATAAAAAAAAATAATTTGTAATTAAAAATACAATTAAATAATTATGTAATCAGTTATAAAACAAAACAAACCAAAAAAATTTGCTTCAAAACAATGATATAAATTGTAATTTATTTAAAACAGTCGGCGCTTAACAGCACTTCAATCACACTATTGTCGAGAACCCTTCCGAACACCACATCAATCACTTCTTCGCGCGACTCTAACCTCTTAAGCAAATAGTAAGTGATATTACCATTGATTGGTCGGCAATGAATGGCCAACGGTATTGAACGCTCGTAGCAGTCAATCAATCGGCAACAGGTGTCGGCGTCTACAGTGGCGACGCCACCGAAATCAATGTAAGACACTTTGAGTTGACTATCATTAGGTTGTCCGCACACTCGGCCGCGCATCCATTGACTTTCCAAACTGTTATAGACGGCCAACAGTCCATTGGTGACCACCGCTTCTTTCAATTCTTCATCAGTCACTTCCAGACCTCTCATATTCCCGTAATAGTCAGTCATATCGGTAACCAATGAATCCAATTCTTCCGATGTGTCCATCAATTGACAGTATATAGACGACGACGACTCGGCCGACGATATCTTTATTTTCATTTCTCGCTTACATTCACTCAATGAATATAACTTATCCACAAAAAGTCTGTCCAATTGGGTGGCCATCTGTTGATCAAATTCGTTGGCCAAAACATCGTCGGTATTGATATCCAAATCTTTCACTTCATTATAAGTATTTTGGTTGATATCTTGACTATCATTGACCACATTATCATCTAACGATGTATCAAATGACACACTTTTTGTGGCCGTTTTGTGACTAATAATTGAATTGTCATCGAAATTCTCAACACACATGTCTTCGGAAGTAATGTTTTTGGTCTCCAAATCGTGGCAATTATCATCCACTTTGGCGTCCAATTGGTCATCACATGTACTGTCAGTTGTGTTGGACAATGGTTTGTCTTCAGTGACCAGACTATCACTTTTAACCTCATAATCAGGATTTATATCCAGTTCTTGAGCTGTCAATAGGTGTTCGGTATTTAGCGGCAAATCGATTGTCTCTTCAATGGTGGCATCTTTGGTCACAAATGTGCGATAACTTACGTCCGATATCAACGACAACGTCGATGTCTTAAAGTCGTCGTTTAGATTCAATGCCGACTCAAGACGACTATCAATAGATGGTTCGGAACCGATCTCTACCAGTGGTTGTGATCCAATCAATGGCGGCAATGGTGTGGCCGTCGTCTCAAAGTCAATGGCAATCAAGTCGGGAGTGGATCCGTTGTTAGTGTCGCTAAAGTAGTGTTGCCGTAAGGTTTCGACCAGTATTTCAATGCCATTTGAATCAAAAACTTTGGCCACTTTTGCATTGGTTGGGCCCAACTGGTGGCCATACGTCGCAAACCATAACAATGTCTGTAGGAACGGCTTCAGACACTCGTTGACTCTTAATAGATCCCAAACTTAAGTTTCAAAGCAATGAAACAAATATTAGATATTTTAAGACAATTAGTAAATCATTTTGTTTGTCAAATACCATACCGTTTGCGGTGTCTTCGGGCGCCCGAATGCCGTCCAATAGGAAGCGTTCGGCCAATGGTTTGCAATCAACAAACAGGTCTTCGTAGACAATAAGCCGATGATTGGTCACCAATTCGTCGTAACCAAAGTCGATGAACATCACCAGCGAATGGTCAGCGGCGGTCACCTCAGGGTCCGAACTCTTCACCAAAACTCGATAGAAATTCATTTTGGATTTGTCGCTAAATAATGGGATCAATTTGGGTGATAATAGGTTAGACACTCAATGTCTTAATGTGGTAACACTTTACCAATAGATATAGTATTTGCCAATTTGTGGCACAAATGCAATGTTGTCTCTATTGATGGCGAAGTACTTGTCGTACAAGTGCTTGAAATTGTGGTCCAATTTGTTTTCAAATGTCATCACCGATTGGATGTCCCGTTGAGCCCACACCACAACCGACGGGCCACTAGTCTCCACGTGTGTCACCAAACATGGCATCAGTTCGGGTGATATCTTTAGGTCACACATGTTGTTGTTGTTGTTGTGATTGTTATGGTTGGAAGTGTTGGTCAGTGATGTCTTAAGTAAATCTTCAATAAAAGTCTTCAATAAATAACAAATCAATTGACAAACAATTGAGTCAACGCTCGGACACGACATGTGCTCACAATAAAGGGGTTGTATTGACAGTACGTTTGTAATCATTTCAATGCAAATGAAAAAACTTTTCAAACAAAAAACTTTTTATAACTATTTATAACTTATAAGTTAAATAAAATTAGTTAATAATTAGTTATTATATCTGTTTTATAACTAAATTAAATGAAAATTATAATTTTTATTTTATAATTTATTTATATTTATACTAAAACTAATGAAAAATTAATTTATAAATACATTTATATATAAATTACAAAAATATTAAAGTTTAAAAAAAATAAAATAATTGTCTTAAAAAAACTAAAAATGTCTTCAGAGATAACTGTTTAAATTGATCCCAAAAAAATTATATGATATATGGTATTGAATGGTGTTATGTGTTTAATATATGACTATTTCTTTTGCTTTAGTTTGTTAAGTGTTGCCGACTGACCGCCGGACATCTTTTTCATGGCCAAAAATCCGATGAAAGTGATGGCAAAGATTATCAATATAGCTGTCAAACCGGTCACCCATATCCACCTATTATCACCACTGCCATCATGATTACCACCGCCACTACCGCCACTATTGCTATGACTGGCATTAGATCCAATGTCACCGATGACACCACGCGTTTCATTATTATCCCGTGTCTTACAGTCGACTGGATTATCAATCTTTAAAAAGTCTTTGAGTACTGACCGGTCGACGCCTTCCCTAACCGTCACCAATTGGCCATCATTTTCGGCTTTAATTATCGTTAACTGGTTGAAAGTCTTGGCGTGAAATACATACACTGTTCGCCGCTTTTGGCCACCGCTGTCATTGGTCTTAACATATATACCATCAATGGTATCGGTGGTCATCGTTGTGGTCATCAACGATTTGCTGACACTTTGGGCTGGCTTTTCGGCGCCCCAACCCGTGTCGGGATTAGTGCACAAGAATAGACAGTCAACCATCGCTATCACATCCCCCTTCACGTAATATATCCACAAGTAGTTAATGGCAAACATGGCGTCCAGTGGTCGGCCATCGGACCAGTCTATCAAAGCGTTGACAGCGCAGTGGTCGCCGTTGTACTCAACCAACCGATTGGTCAGCCATTTGCCAGTGTCCGAGTCCCAGGGCTGCATCCAAGTCGTCCCATTAATCAATTGTGAGACCCATACGTAACGGGTCCGGCCAGAAGTTATTTGTCGTGATATCGGTTCCAGTTTGCAGCCCTCATTGGTGTCCATATAAACGGCGGCATCGGCCCGAGTGAACGGTGCGGCAAATGATCGGGCTTGAGAGTCAGGCGGCGGGAAATCAGTCGGCTTAAGCCACCAAAAGTGGGAACCGCTTGACAGCCAATACATCTGGACATTATCGGCGTAAGTGATGGCGTCGATTACCGACTCTTTGCACCAAAATTTGCTCTCATATGCGACCAAACGGTTAACTATTGATTGCATTAAAACCCAAACTAAATAAACATTAAATAATTGCTTTTGTTTAGCCATTAATACTATATTTATAACACTTTTAGTTAATAAACTATTTTTAATTTCACCGATAATTCAAATATCAAAGACTTATTTAATATGCAAAAAGATATTGAAATCAAATATTAAATAAGTTTTTTATAAAATATTTTATTAATTTTAAATTTTATTCAAATTGACACAAAACGTGCCAATAATTTAAAGTTTTGTTTGTATTAAAAACTTTGTAATAATATTCAATTATTTAATATGAGTTAAACTAAACATAATTAATAGTTATTAATTAATTTTAATAAAGTTTTAGATGAAAAAGTACAACAACAACAAAAACACCTAGATAAATTGTATTTTCATGTCAACAGGTACAATAAAATAAATCTAAATTATTTAACATTTAAATTACATTAAAACTTAGAATAATACAAATAATTTGATTAAACAAATTTATCTTGATTAATTTTTTAGATATTCATCAATATCCTGATAAATACTATCTGGATTATTGGCCAAAAACTTTGTATGATTACCATCCAGTTCTTTGACAATACATTTTCCAGTTATTATCTGTCAATTTTATAAATGAAATAAAAAATTAATTATTAACTAATAATTTTCTAGACTGTTGTTACAACTGATCCATACAAACCTCATTAAAGCCGTAGTCGTTGGCCACTGAGTGCCGCTGAAGTTCAGGCGATTGGTCCGATTGGAGCAGTATATGTTGGTCGGCGCGCAACAGCAACACATCATTGGCCAATCGCTGGTCATTATCATCACCACCGATGATAGGATAGTTGATAGTTTGGCGTACTTTCAAGACATGCGATTCTAAAGCAAACATAACTTCCCGAAGTCCTACGCCGGCCGACAGTCGATCGCTACCGCATTTGTCCATAAAGATGTTGGCCACGGCTTCAATACGACAGTGCGGCTCAATGCTGGCCACCAGTTGTTCAAACTCTTGCGAATCGACGCCACACTTGTCCATCAAAAAGCTGAACATTAGCTGCAGATCTAAATCACCGCCGAAGATATCTTGAGTGATTGCCAACGACACCCGCAGATCGTGTTGCGCCTGAACGGGACACATGTCCAGCGCTATTAGCTTTGGTGGTGATGTGATCGACGGTAATGGCCAGCCTTGCATTACGAGACACATATCGTAGGCCACAAATACGCCATAAGAATAACCAATCAAATCAAATCCATCGCTCAATTGATCCCAAAATGAAGTGTGTATTACATCCAAAAAATGTTGAGCTGTTTCGCGGATCGATGAAAACCGCAAACAATCGTCAGTCCAATTAAGTCCAATGACTGGACGGTTGAGTTGGACGGCCACGGGTGCGAACAGATGGTATGTACCGTCTGTCGGTGGTAAGTAAAACACTTTACGGCCGTCTTTGCGGTCATTAAGATAACAATACTTTTCGGTCGGTATTTGAAAGGTGTGTTCAGTGATAACCGACTCATTGCTGCCATTGGCTGACTGTGTCTGACCGGTGACCGTCGGTGCCAAAGACTTAGAGCCACCCGAAGAACCAATTAGTCGGATTCGTTCAATAGTCAAGTTCTGGATCTCTTGTGTGGACAATACGATCTCGAAGTCTCTTTCAATATGTTGTTTGATTTCTACAGACATTAACGAATCCATTCCCAGTTCAGACAATCGGGTCTTTGCGTCAAACTTATGTATATCTTTGTGACCCATTATATGTGATACAGTAGTCAATAGGTCCTTACGATCGCCGCCCATAGCATCCGATCGGCGGTGTGTGTCGTTGAAGACAACACTGGAACAGATAGTGACTTCTGATTGTTGGAGTAATTTATCCAGAGTTTGCAAACAAGAGTACAATCGTTGTGATCGTGTGGCGCCCAACACATAATCATCGGCAGTGATATTGTCGGCCACGTATCCCACGTCACCCACGAGACCCCACTGGATGGCCAGCGCCGGCAGGCCGTCCATACGGCGCCGTTCGCACAGTCTTTCCATCACTGAATTGGTGAACCCGTAGTTACTTTGACCGGCGTTTCCATGACAAGTGACGGCCGATGAAAACACAACAAAATAATCTAAATGTGGACACATTTGTCGCGCTAACTGATCCAAAATTACTAATGATTTGGATTTCGGTTCAAACACTTTATCAAACGACTCAACCGACTGATTCACAACAAGACCGTCACTTAATACAAGAGACAAATGAAATATACCGCCAATTGGTCCCAACTTAAGACTTTCGGCTATAAGATCAGTGGCTTCGCTCACAGTATTGATGGGTTTCGTCCATATAATCACATGAACGCCAATATCTTTGAAATATTTAAGCCGCGAGTACTGATAAGGCTGTTTGGGACCAGTTCTTGATGTGACCACAAAATTTCTGGCTCCCCTTTCAATCATCCAATCAATTATCTCTAAACCCATTCCTCCCAAACCGCCGGTTATTATGTAAGTCTTGTGGAACAAGAATACTGTTCGAGGAATGGCTGCCATTTTGATTGTCTCAAAGGGTTGGATGATTTCAAGAAAGGGTTCTTCGGGTCTGATTTGGACTAATACTTTACCGATGTGTCGACCGCTGGCCATAAAACGAAACGCTTGTTCGCACTGTTGGTGACCATAGACTGTACGATCTAGTGGCCGAACAACACCCGATTGTATGCCATCGCTAATCAGTTCCCAAATATGTTCCCTATCTTTCAACATCTTAGGCGATGTCTTGTCGTTTACCACAAACAGTGTGTCCACTTGTATGCCATCAAAGGTCTTATTGCGTAACAGATCCGTCACATCTTTTTTGTAATTATTTTATAAATGATTATTTAATCTAAAATTTATTGTGAACTCACTTAAGATGCTATCTTTAATGAAGTCATATTTGCCGATCTCAAGAAAGCGGCCATTTGTGGCCAAACACTCAAGACTAGCGTATAGTTTCTCTTCGGACAAAGAGTTAAGTATGACATCAACGCCGCGGCCATTGGTTTGTGTCATAACATGTTGTTTGAATGTCAAGTCACGGGATGTACTAAAACAATGGTCACCGAGCGTTGGGAATAGTCTTTGCAAGAACTGGCGCTTGCGATCAGATCCCACCGTTATATATAGTGGACAATTGAGACTCAAACATATCCTAATGGCCGCCTGTCCTACACCACCCGATCCCGAATGAATTAATACGGTTTCGTTTGGTCTCAATCGGCCGCGTATTATGAGTGCATAATAAGCGGTGGCGTAAACACAAGGAACAGTTGCCGCCTCTTCTAGAGACCAGTGTTCAGGTATTGGCCACAAAAAGTCCCGATTTTTGACCAAACAAGTAGTGGCCAATGCTTTGGACGAAACCATTCCCATCACTCTATTCATAGTCTCATCCCTTCCCGAGAACTCGAAACCAATCAGACATTCCGTGTCACCCGTCGGCGACTCGGCCTGAAGTCGGCCTACAATTTAAAGATAATTTATTAGTGTTTATGTCTTTTGTATAATCACTGGACTACTTACCGGTGGCTAACATAATATCTTTGAAATTAAGGGCCGAATAGTATATATGGACTAACTTTTCGTTGTCCGACCGGTTGAGCGGCCAATACTTGTGCTGACATTCAAACCAATCAAACGATGATAAGTCTCCTCTGTTTCGCAAATTCAAGAAACAATGTTCACTATCGACACGATTGGGTCGTATGGGTAGGTCTTCGAGTACATAATCACCTACTTTACCATCTTTTAGCACATTTATAGCCAAATCCTTTTTGATGATATCGTTTAAAATGAAATTTTTATTGACGTCCAAAAAGTAGTCAATTTGTTGGTCATCATTGGTGTCCAGTATCTGCAGACACCTCACCCGATGTCCATTTGGCTCTTTACGCAAACACTTCATAAAACCCAACAAACCCTCGTCGGGACCGTTAGCCATAAGCCATATATTTTGATTTGAAGGTTTGTCACCAATTTGTACCAACATTTGCTTAAGACTTGTTAGCCAAACATGATATTCATTAGTAAATTTAATAAATATTTGTTTTGTTGGATCAATTGGTTCATTCATTGGTTTGCGAAATAATATCAAATGATTGGCCAAACAATCGCTTTTATCCGAAATCAGATGAAATCCTAAACTCTGGACCTGAGTTACGATAGTATCTCTTCGGGAACTGTCATACGGTTTGAGTCCAAATGTTTTGCAAATAAATTTGTCCGCAAAACTCATTTCATTTTTTAATACAATTAACAAAAAGCCATTTTCGGCAAGTTTTTGGCCAAAACTTGCAAATAATGTGTTTATATCTGCGTTTGAAGTATCATTTGCCGGCAAATGACACAAACTTTGGTCGCGATATACAATCAAATCAACGGATTCATCGACCACTTCTGGTCCGATACAAGAGTCGCTTATAATTAATTCTTGTGAATACTGTTTTGAATCAATTTTATGGTCATTTCTGTGACATAAAGTATAGTTAATGTCCAACTGATACTGATATATATCTAACGCCGACATAACGGCCCCAAACATGGATTCGGAGCTTTCATTAACTTCCAAGACATCCAGACTATTACCACTCAATTCATTACGATTTTCCATTACTATAGTAATTGGTGACCGAAGATAGTTTGGTCCACTAAATGATAAATACATCACATCTTTGTCCAAGTCTTCAATAACTGTTTCTATGTTTGTACCGCTCATATCGCCACTCAAAGACATCAATAGTTTGTTAATTGTTTGCGATTCTTCTGGTATACTTGACAACAAACTTTTCTCGTGTTGACCA
The DNA here is from genome assembly GCA_034695265.1 of Dissorhina ornata. Classification (NCBI taxonomy): domain Eukaryota; kingdom Metazoa; phylum Arthropoda; class Arachnida; order Sarcoptiformes; family Oppiidae; genus Dissorhina; species Dissorhina ornata. The sequence goes on along the minus strand of JAQIWK010000464.1, from coordinate 5,875 downwards.
CCGATGACTTTGTTATTGTTGGCCAAGTTTAGCGCCGATTCGTCGCACACCCGCCGGTAATTCATTAAATAGTTTTGATTTTTGTGTTTAAAGTACTGGTCAAACGCCACAAACTCGTACCGTCTGAGCGCCGGTGTCTGTGATTTGACGTTACGCTGCAAAGGACTGGCTCTTAGGCCGCGAATCTCAAGACCATCCGTAACCGCGATGTTTAACAACGGATCAAACACTACCTGACATTCATCGCCAGGTTTCCGGCCAAACAGTACACGTGGATCGCACCGAAGAAGTTCAATGGCCACGGGAACCATTAGTTGCTTAGACTTCTTGCCTAAAATGTATGTCTGAAGTACACAATCCGAAAATGTTACCCAATTGTCTCGCCACTGGACCCGAGCCCAGACATACGTGTCGTTAATTTCATACGATTGAGTAATACATTGAAAATTTGGGCCATAATTATAGCCACGAGTTCTTAGCTGTTTGTAAATATCTTTACTTTTCATGACAATACTATGGCCAGTGCTGTCGCCGGTGTTGTCTAGCATTTTAATGTCATCCATAATTGGCTTAAATTGTAAATCAGTGTTGCCATTGATCTCACGTATGGTACCGCTGACCACAACAGTGCCCGCATCGACAATATGAAACCTACCAGTGCTCGGATCAAGTTGTGTATAAAGTTTACATTTACCGTTGACCTGTACGGGAGTGGCCCGAAATATCTGTACATTACTAAACTCTACCGCAAACTCTTTGTACAATATATTTTTATGAAAGGCCAGTGATTTCCAGGCAAACAATAGATAACCAGTGGCCGGCACTAGTATTTTGCCATCAATACAGTGGTCACGTATGTATTGATCGTTTTTGTCCTTTTAAATGAAATAAAATTAAAGTTTTAATATAATTTTAATTACAAATATAACTTATAATTAAAAGTGTTTATTTTATAGATAGTTTATCAAATTATTGATTTAAACTTACCATAAAGTCGATGGTATAAGACTCGTCTTCTTTGCTGTTTAAGAAATTGAAATAATCGGGAAATTTGGTCAATCGGTACGACTTTTGGTGGTCCCACGCAATGAATGGCGATAGTATGCGAGTACCTGTAGGTGCCGGACCACTTACTGGTGGGTATAGCTTTTCAATGCTAACATTATAGCCTTGGGTATATAATCGGCCCAAACTGGTCAATAAAATGTCACAATTATTGGTCACACGTTTCATTAGCGGTATGTATGAGTAGTTTTGGCCAAAGTTTTCAATTTCTGTGGCCAACAAAGAGTCGGCTGAAATGTCTACTATAACTGCATTATTGTTGACACCCGTAGTGAAAGTATTTCTTGACAGCACCGGTAATAGTAAGCTATCAATAAAGTATTTACCGGTAATAAACTTGGCATTAGTGTCCCCAATGTTTGTCAACCATTTCGGTGACTTTTGACGGTCCGATGATATAACTTTATTGACCGCTTCCAGTAGTGTCTCAACATTGGCCGTCATATCTGTATCTTTCATTACATTTTCATAGTATTGATCCCAACATTGACTGTTACTATCATTGGTCATACATTCCCGGTATTTACGTTTAAGACCTTTTTGGTCAACAAAATTGTCGATAAATTGGCCACAATTATAGCCAATAAGAAGCGCTTCTTTGGCTGTAATACAACTGTCCGCATACGCGCACACTATCTCACCCGTAGAGTAGCCAACAATACAGTCGGGTATTAGATCCAAGTGTTTCATCAAATCGGTTAATGCTATTTGAATGGCAATCAATGATATCATTGAATTAATCGCACATTTGTTTACGTCGGATGTGTTTTTGGTCAACAGATCCAACAGATCAACGTCTATATCATTATCTTTCAAAATGTTTGCTGATTTGTGTATTGATTTAGAAATCACATCAAATGCCATAATTTTTTGCCCCATCGCTGGCCATTGAGACCCAATTCCTGTATATATGAAACACAATTGTTTGGCACTTTTGCCCACTTTTTGTGTTTGAGTTTTAGTGTAATTTAGTTGTGGTTTATAATCTGTTATTAAAGTAAATCCTCGGTATTTCATGGGTCGACAACCAGTGTTGGTGTCAAAGGGTGTAGTCTTTGACCACTCGTTAATCAAGTGAAGTAAATGTCGGGTTATTTTTGACGGCTTTTCGAACAGTTTGTTAAAGAAATGCTGAATTGCCGCCTCATTTCGGCCGCATATCTGCACCAAACGTGGATATGTGTCCAGTATTTTGTCATTATCTACGGGTGCAGTGATTTTTGGTGACCGGAGTATAACGTGTGTATTAGAGCCGCCAAATCCAAAGTTATTAAGTCCAACCAAATCACCAGTAAATGATGTATTTTTGTTTATTGGCTTTAAGTAACCCTTGATTAGGGCCGGTATGTTAGGGTTTGCTTTACGAAAATGTAGGTTTGATGGGATCAACTCGTTTTCAAACGATAGGATTACTTTAGTGACGGCACACAAACCGGACGCACCCTCCGTGTGGCCAATGTTAGACTTGAGGGCACCGATCATTAGCGGCCGATCCCTTTTATCTTTAAAAATACATTTATTATTAAATAATTTTCAGTTAAAATACGGCTATATTTATGACTTACCGGCGCTCATAGCCTCGCAAATGGCCCGCATCTCAACGGGATCACCGGCCTTAGTGCCGGTGCAATGAGCCTCCACGTAGTCAACCCGTTTAGGATCGATACCGCACTGGGCGTAAGTACCGGCGATGACAGTGCGCTGTCTTTGCCAACTGGGAAATGTAATGCCGTCGGCTTTGTAGCCATCATTATTGGACATAATGTTAACAACAGTGGCGTACACTCGCTTAGCGTTTGGCCGGCGCTGCAAAAGCACAGTCACACAGCCCTCACCCTTGGCGTACCCGTTGGCCCTCTCGTCCAAACACATGCACTTACTGTCAGGTGATATCATATTGAGTTTGAAAAAGTTATACTGAATGCCCGGATTAAACGATATGTTCACACCGATGGCCAGTGCGGCGTCACATCGGCCGTATTTGATGGCCAAAAACGCTTCATTCAAAGCTACAAAACTAGAAGCGCAGGCCGCGTCGGCCGAAAACGTGGGCCCTATTAGGTTGAACTTATTGGCCACTGTTTGGGACATAAAGTTCTTGTAGGCCATCAATTGGGTGTAATCGCGGTAAGCAAACAACTCTTCGTCCATATACTGGCCAATAAATACACCGGTGTTTGTGCCGCTCAACGTCTCAACAGGTGTACCTGGTCAGTTTGAAATATTAAATAAATTAATTAAATGTAATTTAGATTAAGTTATACAAACCTGAATCGCAAATAGCCTCGTAAGTAGTCTCAAGCATAGCCCTAATCTGGGCGTCCATATAGTCGGCCTCCCAATCGGATACCCCGAAAAACTTGGCGTCAAATTTTTCGGCACTTTTTAATTTACCGCTTGACATCGGACACCCGTTAAACGCTAAGTATTTGACATAATTTTAATTAAACAAACAATTTATTTCATTTAAATTATGATTTTAGTTTGAAATAACAAAATGACAAACATTTAGGAAATCTTCGCTCGTCATCAGTAATCATATCGACATTATTGTAGAGATTGTCACTAAACTCGTCCACTGAATCCGACTCTAAAAATTAGTTAATTTATAAATAAAGTTTAATTTTATAAATAAATATTAATTTTAAAAACAAATTACCTGGATATCGGCCCGAAATACCCGATATAACAATTTCGTCGGTTTGTGTTAATGTCATTGTAATGTGTTTTTTGATTGAAAATTTATTTTAACTTTTAATTTTTTTGTTAAGTTTAACCAAATAGTTTAGTAGTAGTCAAAAGGTAGATGAAACTTTTATAAAAATATATATTTAATTTAAAAACACATATTTTACTAAATCAAGCCGATTTTTGACGTAAACTTCACCAAGCTTATTTCCTGTATTATTTAATTTAATTAAACAATTCAAATGGGATTCACGTATAAAATTCCCGTTATATAGACATTGAATTTAAATAAATATAATAGTAATAATAATAAAATTAAAAATATACTGATTGTGTTTGAAGTAAATCAGTAAATAATATATTGTAATAGACTTTACGAGTGAGATGTTTGACATAAAAACCCAAAATTATTATGATTTTTGTCCAAAAAAATCAATTACTTGTTTTCAATGCTAAATATGTTATTTATTTTGATCTATAATTGTAAAATAATTGACATAAAACATGGGATTTTTTAGTACACATTTTATTTTTAAAAAGTAATTTTTAAAATACAAATAAATTACTAAATTATTTTATGTCGACTGTAGTCAAGCGTGAAATAACATCAACTTTAGTTAAATTAGATAATTTAAAGATTATTTTAAAATTTTAACTTGTAAAGTTTAAAATTTTAAACAATTATAAAATACAGTTTTTTAATTAAATATTTTAATATAATTTTTTGAATAGTAGTTTTTAAATTTAATTTTTGTTTTAAACCTGTAATTAGCAAATAAAAATAAATTGTAATAAAATAAAGCAAAATGATAATTAGATAATTATAATATAGCAATTAAAATATTACTTATTTAAAATAAATATTTAGTTTATTTAACTTATAGATTATAGATTTGACCGTAAAACAAAATGAGCCCGTTTGTTTTATCACGTATAAAATAAAGAAATGGATGGTCAACCTTAACCGAAGTTGGATTATGTGGTCTCATTACCATTGCCCTCGACATAGCTATGGCAGTAACGGCGGCGGCCTCTGTCCCGTACTCATCAACGGACACAAAAGTCTTGTGCACCACTTGACTGACCACTTCTGGAACTAATTCACTAATACGGGAAAAGTCTGCCCTATCGGTCAGCGCCAATGGTTTGGGTGTAATGTCTTTCATTAAGTCGTAAGACTTTTTGCATTTAAATTTAGGCAAAAATAATTGAATATATTTTGATTGCATTGATTTCAATGCATTATCCAGTGTTTGGGAATTGATTTTCTCTTTCAATGCCTGCAAATCCCACGACCGATCTTTGGGTAAAACAATAGTAAAACTCATTTCATTGTCTTTGTAAGGTATGTCCAGTACCAGAGCATCCAGGTCATCCGATTCAGTATATGAATAGTGATCAGTAATAGTCATAGTGTCCACTTGTACGCTATTTTCACCCTGGTTGAAAAATTCTCGTTTAATAGTACTACGATTATTGAAACTCTTCATCCAACTGCCTAAATAAGTAATAAGATAATTTATAGTAATCATTACAATGAAATAGACATACCTTTAAAATAAATTGCATTTATAATAACCAGGGTTGTATCGCTATCGAGTTCATCAAATATTTTCATAATCTTATTGTTGGTATGTTTGGCCACCCATTCATTCACTTTACGGGTCTCTTCGGGTGCGTTACGCTTGAAATCAGCCGTTTGTATGTCTGCCTCGTAATACTTGCGGACAGTATTCGCAAACTTATCCATCAATTCAAGACTTTTATTATTGATAACACGATTGGCTACATTCAAAATGTGATGATTTTTACTGTAGTCTTTGTCTGCATCTAAAATAAATTTATAAATAAACTATTAAAAATAAACATTGCTTATTATTTTAATACTGACTTTTAGCTTGATATTTAGTATTCAAGACTTCAAACCCAGAGTGTATGGCATTGTCGTCCAAATTGTTGCCATACTTTAAGAATTGCTTCAAATCCGTGAGTGTATTACCGGCCGTGCCTTCCATTAAAATACCTGAAAAATAATTAATTGCTTTTAATAATTAATACTAAATTATATTTTATATATTATATTACTGAATGCCGATAGTATTGAAAAGGGTGATATAATTTC
>JAQIWK010000463.1:0-16170 GCA_034695265.1 Dissorhina ornata | reverse complement strand
CTTTGTCGTAGTCTCTCTCTCTCTCTCTCTTCTCTCTCTCTCTCTCTCTCTCTCTCTCTCTCACACATAAAATTTCAATATTTAAATATTCTTATCATATGTTTATAACGTATATCAAAGTTATAATATAATGGTTTATATGTATTAGACTCACGAGAATAATTAAAATATTTTGATACTAATTAATCCGACCAAACATTTCTGACTGACAATAGATATGAGTTTTGAAATATTATATGCCATCGACAGAGCACTACATTATACTCTATTCACTTCACTATTCTCCTGATTACTCCTTAAAGTCCACTCTATTATGCAGTCAACTGTAAGAGAGAGGGAGAGACTGAGAGAGAGAGAGAGAGAGAGAGAGAGAGAGAGAGAGAGAGAGCAATATTGTGTAAAAGATTTTGATTTTGTGCCCAATATTTAGCATAAATTCTTCGGAGGATTTTTTTGTCGGATTTCTTATTTATAATAATGTTTTATGTATTTTTCATTTTTATTGAAAATATTGACCTGAAATTTAAGTTACACAACAAAATCTCAATATATTAAACGATTTAATATTGGCAACATATTATTTTCAAAAATTTCTACTGCCATGTTATATTTTTGAATTCATAACCTTATTTATCTTTTATTATACAATACATTTGACAATTAAAATTTAATATATATAAATATAAAACATTTATTAAATAGAGTATATTTTATTAATTAACTTATAGTTTAAATTTGAATTTTAAATTAAAATATTTAATAATTTTCAAATATCATTATTAATTAATTAATATATTGCTAAAAGCAGTTTAATATTTTCTGCAAACAAATTATAAATTATAACAAAAACGATAATTAATTAATTGTTGAGATTTTGGTTGAAATATTATTATACATTTGTTTTACTGAATATATGGCGAGCAAAACATTAATCACTGAATATAAAGCAAAAAATAAAAACAAAATTAATGCTGAAATTTGAAGACATTATTAATGAAAAAAATATTCACAATATAATTATACTACTTACATAATTTATAGTCTATTCTATTGTATATTACTATAATCTTTTCTAATTATTGTTTTGAATATTTTAATTACTCTAAGATTTTGTTACATAATATTAAATTATTATAATTATAAAAATAAAACTAATTAAATTTGTTAATTTAATCAAACTTCAACCTACAAAATTTCAAATATATCAAATCTACAATATTATAAAACTTATTGATAGACTATAAATGATAGTATTATATTATTATGTAAAAACTTTTACGAGTAAATTAAAAATTAAACTAAATTTATAACAAGATTAAAATTTATTTTATATAATTAACATTTAGATCTTCACACAATATATGTAGGAGTATACAAACAATGTGTGGGATAAGCATAAACAAATATAAATGTATATTATATATTATATAATACAATAAATCAATTTAATTGTACAAATGAACTACAATTTGTAAATAAAGTAAGAAATGGGATGGAAATGAGATAACTAGAAAAATACAGTCAAACCATTGATGTTTAGTCAATAAAGTAAGTGTTTGTGAACACAGTATATAAACTTATTTTAAAAATATTTCTTTAAATTTTGTTTTTCTCAAAAAATATCTGAGAAAAATAAACACAAAAACTATTTATTATATACAGAAAAATGAATGAAAAATACTAAACGATTGAATAATTTTCGGACAACATTTTTTGGCAAAACATTTATTATAAATTGTAAATACACTCAATATATATACACTATAAATATATTTATCATATATTTATTTATTTTATATGTTTACAATCAATTTGTTTGAACTAAATTACAAATTATATGAATATTTGATAAAATCATTGCCAATAATACTACAAATTTGTAGCAATTGGTTCATTAAATGTTAGATACGATTGTTATAACAAATAATGTCATTAAATATATTATTTGCGATACAATTGTCGAGAGATAGAGAGAAAGAGAAACTAAAATTGCATTCAAATTAATGTTAATTTGTGTCAAAACAAGTGCAAGTGAACGACACTGTATTCAAGAATCGTTTCATTAAACTAAAACTTTTTTCTAACAATTTGTTTGCTTTGAAAACTAAAACTAAAACAAAAAAGATTTATTTGTAAATCTATTTCAACCATACAATATCAGCCATGTCCTTTTCGTTAATGTGTTAGTAGTGCTAACACTACTACTATTACAATACTACTACAAACTTACAAATTTATTTCAATAAATTCACATTACTTATGAAAATGTGTTAAATTTGGCACAATTTGGCACTTCATTTAATATATAATTTCTTGTCTCTTATGGCCTAAAAATGTGTTACATATCATATCGGAAAGTCCAGAGTAAACCGTTTCAAGTCATCTAATAAAGCCTTAAACGACTGTATTGTAGGCAAAATGTATGTCTCTTACAATTACCAGCTGTTGTCTTCAAACACAATATTGCAAACCCTTTTTATACAATTATTGCATAATTTTGCAATAAATCTTTTAAATATATTGTAAAATACCTTTTAATTAAAAACATTATACAAAAATTGTGGTCAAAATTAAAACCCTCATTTTAAGTACTTTTTTTAATAAGTTAAATATGACATTTTAGCCCTATTTTTACAGTTTATGCACATAAATAGACAAATAAATCAAAAATTATATTTACTTTTTTATATATACTTTTGAACCCAATGCTCAAATTGATTTGCCCTGTGTCTGTACAAAAATATTTTATTAAAAACAACTTTTTGTTTTGTATATAAACTTTTGTTGAGATATAAGATATGACACCAAAATCGATATTTAATTTCTGGAAATAATAAAAAACATTGACTTTGTCTTTAAGATAACATATTAAATAAGATTTTCAGTTCAGACAACTCATTAACTGTTCACTAATTAGTTAGCTTTCATTAAATATCTAAATAAATTATTTTAATCAACATATGAGTGAAAAAATTGGTAAAACAATGTATGGCTCGAAGCCATACAAAAAATACAACACGTTTTTTTAATTAAATAGTTTTTTTTGTCTATTTATAGTGAAAGGCTTATGAAATTGAGTATATCCTTTTTGAACACAACAATTATATGCATATTACCAGACAATTCATATAAACTACTCACACCAACATCAAAAAAGGTATGCCAAATATTTTTATATACACTAAACAATATAATATATTATATACTAGAAGAATATTTTTTCTAACCCAAAAAACACTGTATTATTAATAATATTTTACTGGAATTTATATATTAAAAATAAAAGTAACATAAAAGTTGCTTGATTGAATGCATATTTTATTTGTAATTCCTTTCATAAATTCATAATTTTATATACTTTGTAACTTTATACCAACAAAAGAAATGTTTTAAAACAAAAATCTTTATATTAAAAAAAACTTTAAATAAGATTATAAAATAACATATTGTTTGGCATTAAATATCAAAAACTATTGAATGAAACTTATAGTTTTTTAACTTAAATAAATATCAATGTTACGACAACAAGCGCAAAGTGTTATTACAATTAAATGTTAAGCCCAGTTATAAATAGTGAAGTGAACAAGTAATTTTGAAAATCAATTTTCAGGATAAATATTGAGTTAATCGCTTTCAGGTATCGGTAATATCATAAGAGTTTAGATATGAAATTCTCGGATATTTGGCTTTCAATTGAATTTTCTTATTGTTAAACACAATGCAATAAAATACATGAAAATCGCAAAAAGCAATGAAAGGGTCGGAACTATATTCCTCAAGTAAAGCCAACAAAAATTTTGAACAATAAATAAAAATTTTATTCTCAAATCAATATTTTTTTAACATGAAATTACATTATACAGAGTGTACCACATATATGTATTTCTTCAAAGCATTAGTTTTATTCGTCGCTTATAAATTGCAAAAATATGTTGTACACTCTGTACATATATTTTTTACATTGTAAAAAAATTCACTTTATATTAAATTCTCTATAAGATTTAATTTCAATTATTGAACGTTAATTTATTAAAATAAATTAGTTAAACAGCTTTTGGCGAACTTTTCATGAATAAAATGTATATAAAAATTAATAATAATAATTTTGTCTATTTTTTGACACAAAAATAGCCTAAAAATAAAAATAAGTATTCATTAAAGCATTAGAGAGTCACGTATTTATTATATGACATCACAGGAAAAAGCAAATTATCTAATGTTTGTTATATGAAAATGTGGACCAAAAACTAAAAACATTGTGTTGTGTTGTGTTTAATAACTGATACAACCATAGATATGATCCCTAATTACAAATCTTTTTAATTAAATTAATTGAAAATATTTTGAAACACATTTTTGCCGCATCTAAATAGGTATTATATTTTATTGTTATTATAGCTTATATTACATGCCTATTGTACGATAGGGTGCCAATAAGACACTGATTTGAACGATATGTTGATTACAATTGCTTTGGGGAGACGGCAAGTGCCACAACAATCAAAGCCAATGTCTTATTAATAATAAATCAAAAGTGACAATAAAAACGATACCATATTAATGAGTATTCAGAGAATTGTTTTCATTATTTCTCTTATTTTTCTTATTTCTCTATTTATATTTCTAAACATCAATTCTCATACATTATTCTACATTCTCTTTATTCTCTCTCTCTCTCTCTCTCTCTCTCTCTCTCTCTCTCTCTCTCTCGCTGTGTCCCACATCCATGTCTAGCAATTTAAATCAAATTAAAACAATATGACAAACAAATAAATCTTTTCAAGTGTATTCAATGTGCGTGAGAAAACTAACAGAAAACAATACTTTGGGAGTTTTTTATTATAATTTTTTAATTAACCATTTGCTTTAAAATTAATAGCATTTATTATAATTATAACTAAAAATTTAAGAATTAAACATGAGTAATATAATTATTTATTTGTCAATATAACTACTATTTTATTAATATTATTTATAAGAACAAATTATATAAATATCACAAATTAAGATTTACTAATTATTTACTAATAGATATAGATACTTATCAATTTGGCAAATTAAATCAATTTTATTTATATTAAGTAATAATTACTAATTATATACAATTGAAGTTTCAAATTTATAATCAGATAATTGAACCACAAATAAGTTAATACTTGTATTGAAAGCGTGTTATTTTATTTTTGAACATTTAAGTCAAAACCTGACCGGGAGTTTGAAAAGTTTAGTATTGTATTAGAGATTAGAATTCGCTTTATATTGAATTCAAGTGCATAAGAGTCAGACAGACAGCAGAGGAGAGAGAGTTATGATTGAAATCATGACATTTAGAGATTACAACAAAAGTTTTTAAACAGATAATGAGAAACAGTAAACAGAATTACAGGAGTTTTTCAAGATTCACTCTCTCCTATCTCTCCTCTCCTCTCCCCTTCTCTTATATTTTATAATTATCTTCTGTTATATTGTTTTATATTCTTTACTCACGAATAGAATATATTTATATTGTTTGATGTAATCGCACAACAGATCAGAGGTCATCATAGGAAACACCGAAAATATGTTGTCTTTTGTTTTGAATTGAATTTGATTTAATGCGACGAATGAGGAGATGAAGAGAGAAGAAGAAGGGAACTCTTGCCAGAGAAGCGCCCTTTCAATTGAATTCTTGCACAAGAAATATGGGATGAGTTTTGAGCCCAATATTCATGTTTATAAAGAAATACATTTATTAACGCATTCACTAAAAACACCGCACATTTCTATGGGTATTGTATGCGTTGTTATAGCTCTCTCTCTCTCTCTCTCTCTCTCTCTCTCTCTCGTCTTTAAATATCTTTTATTTTCTGAGTAATCGTAAAATGAAAATATCTTTATTTCAATTTCAAAAAACAACAACAACTCACAAAACATACCACAAGAGTAAAAGTTTTGTGTTTTAAATATTTATGTTGTGATGAAAAAAGTTTTGTTTCACAAAAGACATAGGCATTTGGGCTTTGCTTTTATTTGTGTTAAACAAAATTTATTTTTATTTTTAACTACTTTTTTGAACAGCTTTTTAAAAGAAAAATATTTCTTCCCTTTTTTAATTTTTTGTTTTAATAAACATTAAGTAATTTTCAACCAATTGTTATATTTGTATTTAAGTTATTTCTAAACGCTTTCATTTAATTTCATATTATAATAAAAATAACTTAAACTTAAAAAAATGTTTTCAAATTCAAAAAATATTTAATTTTCAGTTTATACGGTATTTGATAGAAAGAGATTTTCTTTGTAAAAACAATTTATAATACAAAATACCTTATAGTTGTTGCAAACAATCTGTGAAAAAATGCATATAAATGTCTTTTGTATAACGAAAAAAAGTGAATAACTATTTAATACAATAATAATATTTTTTAAAAATTAACTTAATTTTCAATTGAAATGAAAATAAATTCAGTTTTGAAGTAATTTTTCTTTTTTAAGCTAAAGAAACGAAATACCAAAACATTTGAAATGAAATATAACTTTAAGTATAATATAATAAATTGAATTCAAACTTAAAATACAATAGAAATGTATTTTAATATTAATATATAAAATAATTTCAATACAAATGGGATAGTATTGTATACAAAATAGAGGCGGACTTACACTACACTTAATGAATAACAATTGAAAGCAAACATATAAAGTCTAACAAGTATTGTATTGAGTATAAGTAAGACTAAACAACTTAAATATTATATAAATACAATCAACAAAAAGAAAATAGCCATCAATTTTGATCATAAAATACAATTAATTAATAATTATTTCAACAATGAGGTACAACCAAAAAAAAGATGTTATCATTTAATGAACTAAACAAAACTATATGTATTTTTTAAGCAAAAAAAAGTAATAATTTTCAAAATTTATTTGCTTACTTTCAAAGTTATATATTAAACATTAATTTATCAAAATTTAGTGTAATATTTTAAGCCCTAATCGATTGATTTATACAATTTTTTTAAAAGAAAAAATGTGTAAACTAATAAAAAAATAAATATAAATTCACTTAAACCACTGTATATTACAGACTCTGTACAGAGTATACAGTGTACACAGAGGTATAGGAGATACCTGTAGGCGAAGTGGATATCCATCTAAAGAAAAATAAAAACCCCTGAAGAATGTGTCATAAATTATAAGTCTTAGGCGAGACTTACAATAATAATAATTGACTTTTTTTGAGTAAAAACAATAGTCAAACAATCCTTAAATAATAAATAATAGATAAATGAATTATTATTTTTAAAAATCTTTGTATATTTTTTCACAATAAATTTTAAGCTAATAATAAAAATCGTCCCACAATTGAATTACAAATACAAAACATGTTTACAATAATAATGATTATTATTTTTTTGTAATAAATGTTTGATAATTATATGTTTTGTAATAATAATACTAATAATAAAATATCTTATATATAAATTTAGTTTCCAATAAAATGACAAAACTTTTTATTATTATTATTGCAAACAAATACTATTACAGTAGTATAAATTTATCATTTAAATATAATTATAAGTTTAAATACTAGAATAATGTTTTTTTTATAAAGTATATATTTGAACAACATTTTATTTAATATTTCAAATTTAATAGCTAGTCCATTTCAAAATAACTATTATAATACAATAGCTGCCAAGTTATATAGTTTATATATCTATATATAAATAAAATTGATACATAATTTATTTTTAAATTTATAATTATAATTGTTTTGATAGAGAGAAATAATATAACTTGACCAAAACTAGTTTAGTTTAGTTAATTTTAAAAAATAAGCTTATTATAAAATATAGATTACAAAGTATTGGTAAATAATTATTTTTATAAATCATTTGTTATATAACTTAACAAATGTTAAATGTCTAAATAAATAAAAATCTGTTTCCTATTGTTTGCCATAAAAAATATAAAAAATATTTTATAATAATGACAGGAAAGTCAACAATTGTATATTTATAATAGTATTTATTATAATAATAATAAAGTTGTAATACAATTGTGGTAAATAAATGGGTCGATAAATATATAAAGAAAGTGAAAATGTTTAACATTAAAAAAAAGTTGTTAAACATATTTTAAATGTTGTCTCAAAAAAAGAAAAAAGTTTTAATAAAAGAAAAAATACAATAATATATAATTGAAATGAAACGATAAGATGTTAGCTAAACATATACACCAATAATAGTATTATTAATAATAAGTTTCAATTAATTGAAATGTATTTTTTTTTGTATAGCATTTGTCATCTCATCGATGAAAACTTTTTATTATTATATTTCCAAACTATATATCAATAGTATTTATTTTATGCGATTATTTCTAACGATTTATGTTTTTACGACTAATCTATTGTTTTCATACAATTCAAGTCCTCCTTTGTGTCAATAATTAGGGAAAAAATAAAATAAATGTATAAATGTTTACAATTGTTGAGTCAATTATTAAGAAAATGGAAATATAATGGAAAAAAGTATTTTGAATCCAAACCACACAATGAAAAGCTAAAAGAATCGCTTATTGTTTGAATCGATTGCTTATATATAAAAAACAAAAGAAATATATATTGAATAGAGAACTGAAAATATATTATTGAGAAATAAAAAGCTTATAATATTATTAATACAAAATAAATTATAAGCTAAAAAGAAAGTGAAAAAACACAATGCCTTTCAGCCAAATAAAATAAAAACTTTATATAAACTTTGTTTAAAAAAGTTTTTGAGTGTATATTAATGCAAATGAATTGTGACCCCAAATGAGTGATGCAAATAATACACTTTTAAAGAATATTATTATAATATATATAATATTTTTGAAATAAATATTTTTATAAATTATTATAATGTATACAATGAAAAATTTGTTTCTATTCATATCATTATTATTAGTATTATTATTATATAACAAAAAAGTTTTTCTAGTCTTTTAAAAACAAAAGGCAAGATGAATTATATTTGAGTTGTAACAAACTTAGCTTGTAAAATTAACGCATAGTTAGTTTAGTTGAGTTTTGTGTGTGTTTTAAAAACAAGAAAATTCAATACTGTTTTATATCAATATCTTAGAGCTAATCATTGTTTGAAAAGCGTGTTTACAATGTTTACAGATATTAACTTAGATGTTGATGGCAAACAATACAACGCTTGTTAGTTATGGTTTTCTACACTTATTGTATTAAGTATTACATACAATATATATATACCGTATAAGTTATAGCTGACAATAAACATGTAATTCACTACTGAATCAAACTGTCTTTCAAGTGCTATTTATACTGTATATTATATGTACAGAAAGTTTTATTGTCAAGTGTTTTGCCAATTTAATAACAACTATCTTATTATTATCATTATATTACACACCGTATTCTTGTCATTATATACACATATATTTTGCTAATGTTTGCTACAAATTTATTTTAAATGCAATTATTATTATTTAGTTCAATAGAGATGCTGAATGTCCACTACACCCACGCGTCTAACTTTTTTGTTTTTAAAAAGCTATAAATTTAAGCCATTAAATATCTAGCTTAATTTCTAATTAACACTTGCACATTATTATCATTATATGTATATATTTTAATAAAACGCTATTAAAAAGTAATCTAATTTATGGCAAAAGTCAGATTTAAAAAAATTATTACACTTATATAAGCATTGAAAATGCTTTTAAAAAATGTATATTTAAGATCATAATCGTATGGATCGAGAGCTACACCTTATTGTGGTTCAAACAGAAACTTAAAGGTTTTATTTTAAAAGTTATAAAAAAAACTATTTGTGTGTAAATTTGATTGATTGCAAACGATTGATATCAAAGTGTAAAATAACTTATTTGGAGCTCAGGTTCGCCTCCTATTTGACTACTCTTTGAAGAAATAAATTCATGAATTTATTTGATTATTGCTTTCATAACATAAGCGGCCGTTCTGTTTGATAGTATGTTTTGATTTGGAAATTATATACCAGAATAATGTCATCTCTATTGTAATTGTGATCGATTGCGGCCATTGAATCAAAATTTAATCATAACATTTGCTTACAATTGATATTATATTATAGTATTATTATTATTATTAACAATAAAAGGAAAAATATATTTAATAAAGTCATCAATTTTAGAGCACAACTTAATTAATAGCCTTCAAATGGCTCTAACGTCCGACTCTTAAGCCAGATATTTAAATGTTTAATCACTTTAGGCTATTCTGTGCCCATTAATATCAATATAAATATATTTTTTGTTGTTTTTTAAATATAAAATGACCTGATTGCATTATTATAATAGTTAGGCTGCTACAATTTCTAGACTATAGCTTGCAAAAGTAAATATAATAAAACAAAATTTATGCAAAACTTTAAAAAAAAATTGATACAAAAATAAAAGTTTTCTTATATACAAACTATTATTATAAATATTTTGAATGTATTATTAAAGAATAGTCTTTTAAAAACATGTCATAAATAATAAGTTATTATAGATTTTTGTTTGAAACTTAAGAAAAATAAGATGAAGTATTGAGAGTGTATTGAAAATATTTTTGAGTAAAATTGTTGTTTAAAAATAATAAAAATAAGTCAAAACAACTATATAAACACGCAAAAGTAATATATAGTTTATATTACTGAATAATCTATGAATAGATAATACATATATAGCGATGTGTTTGGGTAAGAAACTGCTGGAGAAAAAAATTGTTGAGCCCTTAAAAAAATATTTTTGACACAAAAAAAACTTTTATTCTTTGTATACATATATTTGAGTTATTCAAATGCATAACAAGTTTTGACAACAAAAGCTAAATTTGCGTTATTATTATTTGTTAGTCTCGAAGAATGGCTTGTGCTCGCTCACAATGAATTGGGCAAACAATAGGTCCCATTGTCTCAATCAGAGGCCCATTGATGTGATCACCAAATTGGCAACAAAAGACTAAACGCGTCACTCTCTTCCCTCTCTCTCTCTCTCTCTCTCTCTCTCTCTCTCTCTCTCTCTCTCTCTCTCTCTCTTCAATACTCTCTTCAGTACACAATGTTGTGTATGTATTGTAGAGACTTTGCGATGTCTTTAGCGATGGTTAAGAAGTGGTGCAAACAATGAGAAGAACAATACAACTGAGCATTCAATGCCACTCAACACACAATTGTTTTTTGGCTCTGCATATGAGAGTATAGGGAGAGTAAGTATGTGTGAGTTTGTGAGTCTGTGTGTTGTGTGTATGCCTTTTGCTGTCATAACCAACAAAAACCTTAACTAAACAATAGACTCGATATTACAATAAATACATTCTTCATTCAATTGTCTTCACAACTAAAAAATATTTGAATTTCTTAATCATCGCTCCATTTGTTTGCTATAAAAACTAAATTAAAAAAAACTTATTCTATTGTTAATCAGTTGTTTTGTAAGCAAAACTAGTTTTACATTTCATGGCAAACAAAAGAATAACTAAATAATAAGAGTTTGTCTCTTAAATAATGTATATAAAAAACTAATACCAATTATTGTTAACTTTATATTCATATTATAATAAACACTTTGTTTGGTTAAATAACATAACATTCCCTGATTTATATACACACACACAAGCATACAATTTAATCAATTAATTAAAATTATAATAATTTTCGAGCAATTATTTTATTATAAAAAATACATTTCTTTATATTTCTGTATATAAATAGCGGGAAGAAAATTATCAACTCTTATGAGACTTGAGTTTCGTTTTGTATGAAAAGGATTTTATATTTTGTTGTGAATAGCATTCAGAGAATGCATTCAAAAGTAGTTTTTAAAATAAATTTTGTCAGCATTTTTTTTGACGACAAGTCGGTTATTATGTGCTGAAAGTCTGACACTTTCAACACAACAGCTCTTTTGAATGATCTTTTTGGATAAGTAATGTCACGCTTCGAGAGCACTATTATTATTATTATTATTATTATTATTATTATTATGGGACAGACCTCCCATACCATCACTTAACCATTGATAGACAGTAACAAAACTAATAGCTAAAGCGAACGGTACTGAAGTTTTTAGATCTTAAAGCTTTTGAAATATAACAGCAATTTTGCTAATAATGTAAACCAAAATACATTAAAGAAAATGCTATTAATATGTGTATTGTTTTTGCAAAAATAAAAGCAATCAAATGAGGATCGCTTGGGAGCAAAGCTCACAGTATGTGAGCCCGACCTCAAAGTTGCATTAATGTGGGCTCTCGGATGTCAACTAGGTGATTCCTTGAAGATAATTTTACCCAAATTACCAAAAAGTCACAAATAGTGTAGAGTGATTGACCTGATGATGGACCGGCCACTTGCCGTGGGGTCAAACATTAGGTTTTAGCCTACATTGTTAGCAATGCATTGCGCGCACACATCAGCCATCAATTAGATAAACGGACTGTTTGTTTGTGAGCCCAGGGCTAAACTGTGTGCCCGATAAAAAAAATAGTGACTTTTTTAAAGCAAAATTGTTGTTTTATGTTATGATATGTTTTACAATAAGTTTGGTTTTTCATGAGAAGAATGCAAGAAAAGACTCAAATTTATGGAAAAACGAGATATTTGTTAAAAATTGAAATGCAATCAAAAGGCAGTGAATTGTTTAACTTTATGCTATACTCTCCCCCAAAAGGTCCTAAATAGTTGTATAATTAAGTCTCGACTCAGGCATTGAATCCTGGATTCACAAACAATGCATTACTAACGCGTCTATTGATTGTATGCAAAGACGTTTAAAGGTATGTCTAGGTTTAAGACACACAAACAATAGCCAAATATAAAGCGTTTACATTAACTTTTACACCAAAGGCAAGGGACGTTCACAACAGCCAACACATCAAAATCTAATTGAAAGGCGGACACGATTTCAAAACATTTATTTTCAGTTTTTTTTTCATTTCATTTTTGGCATCAATACAATAGATATTCATTGAAAAGGTAGACAACATTTACAGAGCAAACCATTTACTTAAGAAGAATAACTCGTGACTCATCCCAAGCTCTCTCTCTCTCTCTCTCTCTCTCTCTCTCTCTCTCTCTCTCTCTTCCTCTCTATGTCCCATACCTTTCATTATCTAAGTCTTTAAAAAATTAATTTGAAATAAGCTTTAATTAATTCAAATACTGTAACAAAATTAAAACTAATTTAAAATTTAAAGTTTTCTTTTATAATTATTTTTTAAAACGAAAAAACCAACTAATGATAACTTAATTATGAATTTTTTCTCATTTAGTTTACTGTATTAATAAATAAAATATTAATTTATATTAAATATAATAATTTATAAGTTTTTCTTATAATAAATATAAGTTTTCTGGATATTCATCACCGAAAAGCACCAAAAAGTCATGAAAATCGCGTAAATCATTTAGTTTTGGGGATACGTTTGGCACAAGTGTTCACTTGTTTATATCGCTTGAATTTTGAACAAAACAATTAAAATAAATATATTTTTCTCTCTCCCTCTTAAAAACACAAACAAATTGCTTACA
This sequence comes from Dissorhina ornata, assembly GCA_034695265.1. Taxonomy (NCBI): domain Eukaryota; kingdom Metazoa; phylum Arthropoda; class Arachnida; order Sarcoptiformes; family Oppiidae; genus Dissorhina; species Dissorhina ornata. Next base: position 2,617 of record JAQIWK010000463.1, on the reverse strand, counting down.
ATTAAAGTTTTGCATTAAATTTTTGAATTTCAATGAATATATGAATTGAAAATTGAATAAGAGATTTATGTCAGAAAAGAAAAAACTTAGGCAATGAGATATTTGTTTGTTTGTAAGATTAATGTCAAACATTTGCCACAACTTTTTTTTCTTCATTTTATGTATATTCAATCTTACGATTGATTTTAATCGCAAAACAAGTAAAATGTATAACAATCGCTACATATAAGGTTTTGTTGGGAAAAATACATATATCATATATAAAGTTAAATAACATGCAATCAATCCAGAGTTTCAACTTTGTTTTTGGACCAATTTTATGTTTAACCAAAAACAATAAAAATTTATCATTTTTTGCAATATATTATTTTATACTATATTTGAATTTTCATTAGATATTGACATAAGATTTAAATCATTTTGAAAATATGTCAGTAAATATGTGTAAGAAATAAATTATTTAAATAAAATTTGAAATAAAAATTTAAATTTAAAAAATTAATTTAGACTTACGTTTAGTTTAGTTGAATTAAGTAGAAAAATTGTGAACACAATGTAAAAGTTTATCTTCGCTTTAAATATATTGAACCAAAAATGTAGTAATTTTTTGTTCAAATAAAACTTCAAAGTTATATTGAATTGTTTGTTGAATTGAGACAAATAGCACACATATGTGTAGAAAACAATAAAAATAAAAAAGTTTATGTTAAGGATGTTTGGATGAGTGGAAAGGGTGTTATGGGATGTGAAAACACGTGCGTATATTAAGCATACATCAGACACGCGACTCCACACAACACTAGAGATTAGCGACTGCTTTGCAAACTCAACGGCAGAATTGAAAAACAAAGTCTTAACGACTCTTCGAGAGACACCACTCGGCAAACGATACACACATTGACTGCCGGTGTATATAACGATGCAATGGGAAAGTATAGACAACTAGTATACTGTATAAGTCGTTCAAAACCTGTATTACATCATAGGACAGAGTAAAGAGAATAGTAGTATAAAATGTGACACAAGTAGTGAAAAGTTGCTCTCTCTCTCTCTCTCTCTCTCTCTCTCTCTCTCTCTCTTGTATTGAATAGCTATCCAATCGTTTGTTCTGTTCTTCTGAACAAAACAAAATTTGGGACAAACTTTACGACTGAATAACAAAATAAACAACAAAATAAATAAAACAGCTTTTATTTTCACTTAAAAAAGTGAAACTTTTCTCTTATTCTACACAAAAAAAACTTTATTTCATTTATAATATAAATTCAGTCTTTTATTTGTCTACAAAACAGAATTGTTTGCTAAAAAAATAAATTAATATCTATTTTAACGGATAATACAATGATTTATAAATAGTTATGTTTATAATAACAACTATTGAAATAAATATATAATAAAAACTGTTTTATTGTTATTAAAGAATATTCTGTTTAATAACACAATAATAATATAGATATATAAAGAATTGTGTAATTATTTGAATAAATTATTTTGTATTTAATAATATACTGAATACCCGCAAAAAAACTGCTAGTGCTTTTATGTCAAAATGAAAAGTCATTAATCTCTTTGAATCAAACAAATAGTTTAATACAAAACTATTTAATAAATTAATGTATATTTACAGACAACTGTCAGTTTAAAACTTCACATTTAAAAAATCATATTATGATGTTTAGATAGGTTTTACAAATAATTTGAATATTAAGTAAAATAAGTATTATAAGAGATTTTGAAATAAATACTTTTAAAAAATTATTTAAATATTGTTCTTACCATTAGTTATATACATTTGATATATCTGGTGATATGAGTACAATAAAAGTTAATATTGAAAGGTATTGTATATTAAATAATAAGTAATATAAAGTGTAAATAGATTATTGGATTTAAAAAAATATATTATAAAAATAGTGAAACTAAAGCACAAAAAACTGCGTCTGAATGGTCGCACCCGTAATGAAAGGAGAAGAGGCGAGACTTGAAATAACACGGAGTGAGTAACGACGAGTCAACACACAATAGACATGTATTTGTTTCTCACTCTTTAAAGTTTGACTCAAAGAATAGAGTGAGAGGTTGGAGGGGTTGGCATCAGACAAATAAACATTATAACAGGAAAAAATTATGACAATAGACTCACAAAACCAAACAATAAAACCCTTATTTATAGCGAGTGTTTTATTCACGGATATATGTATAATACACGACACAAATTGTCTTTCGTTGAATTAAAAGACACCAAATTGAGAAATTGACTAAACATTTGCATTAATAAGGATAGTCTAAAACTCCCGGTGTGTTGTATTAATGAAAAAAAATCTGTTATAAAAAAGTGACATTTTTTTGTTATCGAAAAAAGTATATCATTTCTATTCAGAATCCCGATCCCTACTGTACTGCACATTACCATTGTATCCATATATTGAACCAAAAAAAATACATTAGCTTTCGAGCCATTCATTGGAAATAAATATATAATTTTTCTTTTTGTTTGATTACATGTGAAGACAATTCTTGCATATAATTGAAAAAATTATAACTTAAATCAAATAATATTATCCCTTTTCATTCACTCTCTCTCCCCCTCCCCAAAAAAGTATATATATATATATAT
>JAQIWK010000462.1:0-16194 GCA_034695265.1 Dissorhina ornata | reverse complement strand
TGGGTGTAAAATAAAAAGGATACTCCAACTCCTGGAGATAGCCTACATTATATATACCCCCTTTTCCCAACCAAACACCCCATCCATTACCCTTTTCCTAACCTACCCGTCCCTTTCTATCAGGTTGAGGCTGCGCTGTCCTAATCTAACTTGATAGTTTTATTTCTAAATATCTAGTTAATTTAATTCTATTAATGTTAAGTAACCTGAAATCTATTTTTTAGCAAGCAATTCAAGGATTAACTACAATTATGCCCTTTATTTGCCCCCTTGGCTCTAATATCTACAAAACCAGTGCTAATGTTTTATATAAAAATTAAAGCCCTCCTATAGCTTTTATATCCATCAAATAATAGTTAATTATTTAATTACAGTTTATAATTAATTTTGGGTAAAACCCACACAAATTTAGCCGAAACTTTGAGTTTTAAACACATGAATTCATCCAATTTATTATATTATATTTGTTAAAAATTTAAAACTCATGAAACTATAATTAAATTCTTAATTAAATAACTTTTAATTCAAAATAAATTATTCAAAAAATGCTTTTTTAATACATTTATTAATATATTTATAAACCAACCAAATAATCAAACAATTATTATACAAATACTTAAAATTAAATTTTGAAAAATATAATTATAATACAAAACCAAATAATGAATAATATATAAGATATATAAGAAATTTTTATATAAACATTGTTTACGTAATAATAATAATAATAATATCATAATCTTATAAACCGTTAACCAAATGACCAGACAATCCAAGAAAGAGTGGACATTGCGGTCACTTTTTAGGCATATTAACCAAAACCAGTACCGATGTATAGAAGTGCCACATCTCGTGCTCTTCAGTACACTCTTCGTCGTCCATTTGATTGGCCAGTTGTTGGCGCCGTTCGGGTGTCAACGATGGCCAGTAGTTGTGTCCATACTCTCCCTGACCGAACCCACCGACCAGTTTGACGCCCGGAAACACTTTGCGAAACAGCGACGCCTCCACATTGGATGACCGGTAAAACTGTGTGTTAAACCCTCGACCGGTGCACACAAACAAAAAGCCAATCGTTTCGCAAGTGTTTAAATTGGGATCAAAGTTAAGATTTTGTCTAAATTCCCGAAACTTGCGTTCGGTGTCATCGGGAGTAACCGTTTTAATCAATAAACTACAGGCGCGTACATTAGGCCCACTAAACGCCATCCCGTAAAAAGTCTTGTTTCGACGCCTCGTATCACTCATATTATTTGAATAGTAGTGAATGTCATCAATAACTATACCACCGATGGCTAACTTCTTGTCGTATTTATCATTCAAATCGTTAATGCATTGAAATTCTCGTATTTGGTTTGGTTTCTTGGGATCGGCCGTCGAGTTTGCAAATACTAACAGACACTTCAGGTCCGATCGGGCCTTAAGTTTTTCAAATGCAATCAAATTTCTTTCGTCAAAGAGATCGATGTCGACGTTCGGGTACTTCGGGAATAGTATTACCGAAATACCGGCACAATTGCCAACATATGCTTGCGATTCAATTGGCTCCACACTAGCCTCATAAGCCGCAGCCTTTGCGGCTACCGATGTGCTCGCGGCGGATGACGACTGTTGTGCTGATGGCTGCGGTGGTGATTGCGGCGAAGGGTGTAACACCGACCCAATGACACCGGCCTGAGAGACAATATTCAAGAGTTGTGTGTCGGGCGGCAGAAAGCGTCGGAAACCGTTTCGGTATTGCATTAAAGTTTCGGGTCGTTTAGAGTGCGGACAAAAGTTACCGAAAAATGTTAGGACCAGTTGTGGCCGTATGTCGAGATGGTCACGGATATGATCGATCAGTTTGGTCTCAATTCGTTCAAAACAGTCCGAAACAAACGGCAGGTGACGGTCATCGGCCAAATGTGTCTCACGATTGCGTGTATTGGACACGTGTTGCCGACCCATACGGTACAACTCAAACACGTGCCAAACATCCGTACGACTGTCCACTACTTTACGGCATACGTCCGACCAAAAGTGGTTGACCTGAGAGGCCGATCGGCCCAACTCTTTGACCGATAAACACGACAATACTTTTGACAAAATTAATTCATTGCCAAAGATTTGATCCGATATTTGATCCCTATTTAAGACAAACAAACAAAACAAGTAATTAATTGATAATCAAAGTCAATGTCATTACACAAAGACATGGTTTTTGTGTCCAAAAACTAAATTAACTTACATTTTGATCGCCAATTGAATTGATATTTGAAATCAATTAATAGTTTTTTAATTAAAAATGTATTGTATTTGTAATCAAAGGCTTGTTTTGTTTGTTTGATTCAAATTATTATTGTTTTGTTTTATATTTAATATTAAAAAACAAATTTGATTTCAATTACTAAATGAAACACTAATTGAATTGAAATGCACTTTGAGTTTACAAATCAATTGCATAACACATACAGACATAGCATTGAAAAACTCAATGTTTTGTTTGTTTGCCATATGTCTGGGCACTCGACACGTGCGCCCACTGGCGGGACAACCATTTAAATTGGTTTATCACACAAAAGGGTATTTAAAAAATTTAAGTTTAACTAAACTTAAATGTTATCTTAAACTTATGATAGATTTACTACTAAATTATATCACATTTTTTTCAATTGATAAATCTCTTTGTTTTAATTGCAACTGAATTTATGATATTTTAATATTTTTTATAAGTTATATATAAATTACAAGATAAATAAGTTATCAAAGTCCAAAATTATTGTTCAACAAAATAAAATAACCCTGATAACAATATCTATATACATTGGAGACAATGCTATTTGAATTAAAATATTTACTTGATTTGAATACTATTTTGTAATAAAAATTACTTTTAATAAATGAAATCAAATTAAAACTTCACATAAAATATTTGATAAAACAATTAAAATATTACTAAATACATTATATAATCTAGGTAATATAACCATATATGGTATTAGTAATCTCTTAATACATTTAAATTATCATTTTGATTACATAAATTATAACCATGGTCATTATAATAGTAGTTAAATAATAAATTAAATACTTATAAAAATAAAATTTCAATTAAAAAAGTTTTTTATAATTCAATCACTGATTGCATGCATTCATCAATAGATGGCATAAACAACACGTGTTTTGATTGTTTATGTCTTGAAATGCAAAACCAAAACAAAACATAATTTCAATTGATTTGTGATTAAGACTTAACTGAAGACTGTTTCCGATGGCCAACAACGACACCGATTTGTTGGCCGTAGTGTTGGACGAGATAGCGCTCGAAGGTCTCGATGGCATTACACTGGACTCGCTTTGGATACGACTGGCCGTACGTTTTGCCCAATCGGTGGGCCGACCGGCGTTGGACGCGTCCTTACCCGCTGTCCAGACGTTTATCTTTGAACACATTGTCAAGAGTTTGGCCACCGATCGGTCCGTTTTGATGTATGTGTTGCCGACAGAGCGGCCAACCATTGTTCTGTACAATCGGTACGATAACGTCAACGAAGACACGGGAACTATCGTTGAAAATCCCGATCTTATTGCCGACGATGTTTACGGCGAAGTGTCGCCCGTAACTGATCCCGAAATTAAGGGCTCGTCGCGCGACTATTACGACCGTAAAAATGTCAGCAAAGAAGTGCTAACCCAAGCCATGTCTATGCAAAACATTGACCGGACGTACGGCCGACTCAAGTTTGTTTTAGTGGCCAATCAATCGGTGCGGACGCGAGCGTTGATGGGCTCCTACTGTGAGGCCGACATAGATCTGACGGCCATTCAGTACTGTATACTCGAACGGATCGGTCGGCAAAGATATTTGGGTGAAATAACGGTCGGCAAAGAGTCCGGAGATTACAAGTTTTCGCCCAAAACTTTGTTTTATTACCGAAAAGTCTTGTTCCGGAAGCGACTCATTAAGAAAAAACAATGCATTTTGTTTAACGCAAAGACTGTCCAAAATAGTCACGGTTTGGTTCTAACGTTAAGCCGATTCGTGATCGACACCCTATCGGTGGTTGAAATTAACGCCCAAAAAGTTAGCGATTTGTTAGCCGCGGCGCCCGACGGCCAACTGGACTATGACTTTGTACGGACGCAGTTGGATATGACTAAAGCCCGATATTTTCGCGACTTAATGGCCAGCTATTCAACACACTTTCAAGTCATACAGACATCGACCGTCAAAGAGGGTTCCAGTAGTTCTTCGTCGACATCACTTAAGCGTATTATTCGTCTGATTAGACCAATTGGCCGAACCGTCGATGCCATGGATGACGACGAACCCGGAGAGGACGACGACGAAGAGATGACGATCGGCGGCAGTGCCGGCAAACAGCAGTCGTTGGTTGTGTTCAGTGCCGGCAAAATACTGGTCGATCGGCCGCTACTGTCGCAGGCGTTGGAAGTGATTGAATCGCATGAATCACAGGACGGCATCAGTTTGAATGAAGTCGGACGCTGTCTATCGCTTCCCAAACTGGAGGTCCGAGCTTTGGTCAGACAATTGGAAAGAGTGGGCGCCATATCGACCGTAATGGTGGACAGAGGCCGACAAAAAGTGACACTTTATATACCAAAGTATAGGCCGTCGGACCCTAACACTGCGTTCAGTCGGTCGCGTAAATCATTGAAAAGTTTACCCGAAAACTCTTCGAGCGCTAACCTCTTACAACGGGCCAACACTATCCTTGAATGTGTCCAAAAGGACCGACTCGTTGACCGCATTTTCACTTTGAAACAACTGATCCGAGAGGCCGAACGAAACAAATTACATAAAATATGTACCAAAACAGTGGTACGAGTGGTGCATAAGTTGGCCGCCGATGGACTGGTCAGGTCTATACGAACTATACTTAGATATCAGGATCAGGTGAAGAAATTGCATTTTGTTTGCGTGCCTGAGATTACGCCCGAAAACCCGATCGTCAAAGACCGCATCAATCAAATTAAGTTTCAATGGATCAGCAAATTTTGTGCCGATATTCAGTCGGACCGGTCAAACATCAAGCCGTCCACTACCGACCCTCAAAAGCCTCACAAAGTAGTCATGAATCTCGTGTACCAGCCGTCGATCGCCCGAAAGTACGGTTTGGAGCCAAAGCTCAAGAAAATGCTTACTCTCTATAGGTTTTTGTTTTACTTGACCTACGATTTTGATCGACAAAACATACCCGACACTGACTGGCGGTATAACATCGAGCCATTACCCGATGGACAACAAAGTAAACCATTTTATTGTTTTGTTATATTTTTAACAATTATTTTAAATCAATAGCCAAAACGTGTACAATTGGCGAAATAGTGCCGCGCCTTCCCGTCTCAATATTTGTCAAAATCATTTGGATTTCATTCATAATTCCCGGTCTCCAAGAGTTGATCGACGATCCGGTGGTCATAAACCAGACACTGAGCCAAATATCGCCGTACATTCGCCAGTGTTTACTATATAAACGTAAATTTGCATTCAATATATGCGAATCACTGGTCGGTTTAAGTTATATGGGTTTAGTTGACACCCAATACCGGGAACAGACCGAAAAAGAGACCACAATAATCACCGTTCATAACAAGTTTTCACTTGTCGTTAATGGCTGTCAAACTGATTATGAATTTAATTCAATGAAAGACTTGCAAGACTTTGAGGAAGTATTACAAATGCATTGTTTTGAGCCGTGCGAAGACTGTTCACTTGATAAACGCCTTTTCGCACACAATTCCCGCAACTGGACGTACACTCCCGCCTATAAGGCCAAGAGTTTGTCGGCCTCTAACCGATTGATACGTTTGTCGGGTAATAACGAGTCAATTGATACAAACGTTGGCAAAGAAAACAACACCAAAACGCCGACAACAAAGTCGGCTAAAAAGCGAAAGAAAGAGACATCACTACCAAAGGCACAGACAAAAGAAATAACTAAAACGGGCCGAAAGAAGGCCAAAGCTTTATCGGCTGCTCCAACAACAGCAGCGGCCACTCCAACAACAACAGCAGCGGCCACTCCAACGCCACCGGCCGTACGGAAAAGCCCGACGGCTAAGAAGGTGCGCAAAAGAAAGCGCGCATACGATGACATCGATATGAAAGCCAAAGGTTTTATGAAAAAACAGCGGACAGATTGGACGCCCGACGAGGACTCGTATCTATTGATTTGTAAAGTGGCGTCGGCTTTGTTAGACCCGAACTGTTCCAGTCATATATGTGTCAATCGTAATGTGGTTCGCGACGAACTACACAAATACTACCCGCAAGTGTCCAAAGACAAGACAGCGTTGGCCTGTCAACGGCGTATCAATTATATGCTTAAAAACCCAAAAACCCGACAAAACGTGTCCGACTATATCGGCGAATTCAATCAAGAGTTGACAATTGCTATGCCATCGGTGCCTAAGACTCACGAAGAGGTCTGGTCTGATGCCTACCGAAACACATTGAATCAAATACTGACACGAATGCAATCCTCCCAATCGATTAACACTCAAACAGCGATTACTATCCAATCGATGGCTGACCTGTTGTCACGCTTTAAGATAATCAAATCGCCGACACATTTATTGCCCATTAGAGGTCCCATTCACGAAGAACCGCATAATGTGGTCGATATTCACGTCAATGTTGTCACAAATGTCTTATTGTCATCGCTTTTGTCTAAATATTATATGAACGCCACTAATGTGGACAACAAAGTGGACAGTAATGTATTCGCGCAGACATTGTTCCGGATATATCATAGATATCCAGACAGTTTGATCCGGTCAGTGGTGACCAGACTCGGCAAATACGGATATATGACTAAAGTTAAGAAAACTATTGATTTGTCGACAATCAAGTCTAAGGGCAACACTCCGTACCGGATATCACAAAACTTCTTGTATTTGTTTCAAACGAAATACTATTTGGAAAACCTATTGAAAGACCAATCGTTGGACACTTCGGAACCGATTGGTATCAAAGAAGGAAAGACTGGTTTCGAAGCGGCAATTGTTTCATCACTATTGACCACTCGAGCCGTCCGTTTCTATACCAATATTCCCGATTCGGTAGTCGAACTCCAGAAAGACTGTCCACTTGTGCCCAAAACGGCCCGCGATGTTGTGGTCAACGCGAAGGACCCGCGGGCGTCGTCCCGATACGCACTGCACTTATTGAGACAACATATGACTATTAATCCAAACGATAGGACCAAACATTCAGCCGATTATTTATATGTCAATCAGTGCCGCATCACAGCTGTGGCCACCGATGACTTTGACTTTAATTGCCAACAATTTGATCGTCTCTTCAAACGACAAACACAATTGTTTTTAAACGATATAATGAGCGTTAGTTCAGCGCCGGTCGCCGACCGACCACTTGTCGATTACATTAAATCGAAGAAAGAATTGGGCGCTTCGGAGGACGAGTTAACCAGCTTTTATGCCACTAAAGACCTATTGTCGGACACACTCTGGCGTCTGAATGACCGTAAAATTGTGTTTAGAGTCGGCGTTCGGACATTTCGTTGGGTTTTTATATCGTTTGTCAACCCATGGCTCGTCCACTCGCACGCCTCACCGGTCGCCGACCAATCGGCCGATTCAGACCCGAGCGATGCCAACAAAAATAACAATAAACTTACCAAAACTCCCGTCAAGTTCTTTGCCCGTTATTGGAAGCAACCAAACGGTTCGGTCGACAATAAAGTGGTCTTTAGATTCTTGAGCGCCATTTTGGGACACATTATGTGTTACCAATGTCTTCCCGAATCGGCTTTAATTGAATTTTTCTGCCAAACCCTACAACCCGTCCAACTATTGGAGATAATAGAGCTGTTAAAGTGCGCCAAATGTGTGGACACTATTGATTGTAAACCAATACTAAAACCCAAATTATTTGGACCAAAGGTTACACTAAACCCGACCGACAAACCCATTGTACACTTCATATCGACTCCCGATTGCATTATACGGTTGTCTCGACTAAAAGACTATTTGAAGATATAATTATTATAAAAATTTGACAATAAATACATAATTAAAAAAGTTTGTATACTTTTAAAGTAAACAATAATTAATTTAATAAAACATTTAACTAAAAAAAATTATATGCATTTGTTAATCAATAAATTATAAACTGTTGACCTTTTGATGGCTTTTCAATCAATCAGTTTTTATAATTTTTAAAAAAGGATCTTGATGCTAATTCAAGTTTAACCTGGGTCACCTAATACCCTGGTAATCACCAGTAAGTGTATATATATACAGGTTTGCTGACAAACATTGCTTTTAATTTAGTATTAAATATAAATGTGAAGAAAATTATAGTAAATAAATGTTAGTTTTGTTTTATAAGACAAATCACTTATTAGTTCCATAGATCTTCAGTCCTTCCAAATTTGAATATCAATGAACTGAAATCAATGGTAAAACCAATTAATAAAAGCTATTAATCAATGATCACTACATCATCGGTCATACATACCCCGCAAATATCAACCCGTTCTGGAAGAATATGCCGACACCCGGATAGACCTTCTTATCCGATGGGATCACATAAACGCCAAACAGTATCCAAATGGCGGCGATCACTGACCCGAAGCCCAACACAAAACCAATGAATAGCCATATTCTGGCCGCCGTTTGGCCAAACACTCCGCTACCATAAGCGTCGCCCCGTATGTGGCCGTTAGACACGGCGTTAATCCTTTAATAACAATACAGACAATTAGGTTATAATTATCTTGTAATCAATGGACAATAAGACCCATAAATATCAGTAAAAATAATAATCACATAAACAGCGAAAGTGTGCCCAAAACACCGCAAACATGAAATGCATTATAAAAATCGTGTCCATCTGTATAGCGAGCAGATATGTCTATCATTATCCACCAGCCCGTGAAGAACTACATCAAAGATTATTGGATCAGTTAATGGCCGGTAATTAATAGCCAATTGGTTTAGTCATGACTTACGGCGGCTCCGGCGGTAATGGACGCGACGGCGTTTCTCTTTTCGCCCAAATCTAGCCATTCCGGGCGTCGGATCTGTATATTATCCAAACAACCGGCCATTTGTTTGCTCACAACTAATCCAAAGAATCAGATCTAATGATGAGATAATTGATGTCCAAAATGATGAGTCAATTGAAATGACAATCAAAAGACTTTTTGCTGTTTTTGTTTTGATTTTGAAAATAAATTTTTGTATTGAAATGAATTGGTTTTATATTACTGTTGACAACACTATGGATTACGATTGCATACAAATCAATGTTTAGTCAATGGATAACAATGTCTACAATTTTTATGCACACTTTGTACTCATTTTTATTGATTTTTTAGACAAACAGACCTTTTTATGGTAACGAGTGTTATGTTAAATAATATAACATTTCATATATAAAAACGATTTATATCTTCCGATTATGTGTTGTAAATTACAACTTGTAATCATTGGTTTTTCAAGTGTTTTGCAAATTGTTATCAAAATTAAAGTTAATTTTTAATTAAGATTTGCATTAATTTTGTTATCATTTAAGACATGAATTCATTGTCTTTAATGCGTTTTGTGTCCAAAAATGGTAACCGAAAGATATTTAAATGACAATTGATTTATTAATTCAATATTTTGGTCACTTCTTAGGCTATAACCGATTGATTTCGAGACAATTATCTCTGCAATCAATACAATCTGTGTCCAGAGTATCACCGAAAGTGATGCCAAACAATGTCTTCATTCAAAACAATGGCAACAATACTAACGAGTTATTGGTTGGAAAGCGAGCGATGAATCAGTCACTACTGGAACAGCTATCGACGCGATCGCTATCATCGACACCGACCTTATCGGCAGCGGCACCGGCGGCCACACAGAGTCACAGTCACGCAAAACTCTGGTCACTCGAGCGTTACGTATCTATTGGACTGTTGGGTGTAATACCCGCGGGACTAATGTTTCCCAATCCGGCGCTCGACTATCTATTAGCCCTATCGCTGGTCACACACATCCACTGGGGTCTGGACGCCATAGTTGTCGACTACATCCGACCGCAACTGTTTGGCTCATTGATACCGAAAATAGCCGTCGCTTACGTTTACATGCTATCGATCGCCGCTTTGGCCGGACTTTTCTACTTTAACTATACGGACGTCGGCTTAGGTGTGGCCGTCCGTATGGCCGCCAAACTGTAGAAACAGTTTACCGATTATTATAATAAACTTTGAAATTAGTTTTAGTTTTTTTTGTGTGTTTTAAACAGTATTTCTGGATGTCATTTGGCATTCAGTAGGTTATAATGAAATGTTAATAAATTATTTAATGATTTAAATTCAATCCACAATTTGTAGATTTATTTAAAAATAGTTTTACTTTCGTTATAAAAAAAACAAGTTTAAAATACTATTTAAGATACACTAACAAACAAATGGCAGGAAATCCTATTTAATTTAAAATTTTAATTACAATATTCACTAAATGACACCAAACCTGGATAACTCATCAATAAATCTATTTTTAAATTGAAATAAATAAATGTCTAAAATAATGCAAATGTTTAAGTAATTGGCGGTAAATTAACATTAGTTTGTTTGACATTATTGGCACAGTTTTCCTCATAGTATTTGTCAATGGCTTCCCATTGTTTGGACCGCAAAAGTATATGATTTCTCTTGGATTTCATGTAATCGACCGCTTCTTTCGGTTCCCAATCGTGTTTCTGAAGACAACGGGAAAAGACATTAATTATGAATGCAATCAATTCATTGATTCAATTAATGGCTTACTTTCATGAGATAACAGGCCACTAGAGTTGCGCTACGCGTACGGCCAGCCTTACAGTGGACGTACACCGAGCTATCAGTTCCAGCAAACTGTTCAATAAACTTCACGCCCGTCCGTAGCTTGTCTTGAGTGGGCGCGTGTAATATGTCGGCCGTATTTAACTGCAAGAACTGGACGCCCAATCGGCGCCATTCTTCGGGAGTCGTTACCCAAAACTTGAGTTCAAAGTCTTCGTTCATCGATACCACACCTTTGACCTTCTCTTCGGTTATCAACTAATGGCGTGAATCCATTGCAATACAAAAAAAAACAGACAATTAGTTTAGCAAATAATAGACACAAAACAAGACAATTGTCTTCACAGACAACAGACCTCTTGAGTGGTACTTCTGAAGGGAAGCGCTCCCAACAGACAATTGTCGTCAATCCTGTTGTACCACTTCCTCGACGACACCCGAGACATGAAGACATTGTAGAGAAGTGTCGGATAGAAAGTCACTCTTCCAAACATTTTATATTCTTCTGGAGTTGTGGTGATGTCTGTCAAAGACAATGTCAATGAATGCAAAAAAGTAGTGATCAGTCAAGTGATTGACAATTGGATTGAGTGGTGATGTGTTGGTTAAGTGATGTGTGGCTTAAGATGTGGTGAACTAAACACTTGTGAATCATATGAATAGTTGGCGTTTATATTGCATTCAAAACTTTGTGGACTAACAGTGGTTTTGTGTGACGAAGACACTGACCTATTAAGTGATTGGCAAACACTTTGACACATTGCTGAATGTGTTTGGCTTTAAACACATAATTAGTACATTTTTATACTCATAGCCAACACATTATTCCTACACTATTACTATACCATATATAGACCCAAACGTTTAAGTTATACCTGATGTTTTGAAATATAGAAATAAAGGGCAGATTAAAGCGTACGCTATAAGCAATAGTTGCGCCCTTTAATGCCAAACCAGTTAATGTAAACAAAAGTTTTTTTTATCGCAACAAATCATACGATAATATAAATTGGTTTGAATTGTTAAGACTTCTTGGGATCAATTGATTAGTATTTGGATATTTGATTGCAAAACAATGGGTTCATTGCGTATACTCGTGGGCTGTAAGCGTGTCATCGATTACGCCGTTAAGGTTTGGATCAATTGATTGACTAATGAATGTATGAATTGTTTGTAATGTTTGGTTGCATTTTGTGGTCAGATTCGGGTGAAGACCGATAAGAAGGGTGTTATCACTGAAGGCGTCAAACACTCTCTGAATCCTTTCGATGAAATCGCTGTCGAAGAAGCCGTTCGGCTGAAGGAGAAGAAGTCGGCCGCAGACATACTGGCCGTCAGTATAGGGCCGACCGCTTGTCAGGAGACACTCAGGACAGCGCTGGCGATGGGCGCCGATCGGGCCATACATGTAGAGGTGGACAACAAGACTTACCAAACGCTGCAACCAATACACGTGTCGACCATTTTGGCCAAATTGGCCGCTCAGGAGAAGATTGATTTAGTGATTGTCGGCAAACAGGCCATCGATGACGACTCGAATAGTACGGCTCAGATGACGGCCGGTCTGTTGGGTTGGCCTCAGGCCACCAATGCGTCTCAAATAGAACCCGACGGCAGCGGCAAAATTGTGGTCACTCGGGAAGTGGACGGCGGACTTGAAACGATTAAATGCAATATTCCTGCGGTCATCAGCGCTGACCTGCGGCTCAACGAACCCCGTTATGCGACACTTCCTAACATTATGGTCAGTACTGACCGCATGTTTGATGTCTTTGTTTACGAGTTTTTTCATTAAAAATAATTGTTGTCTTCATTTGATTCATAGAAAGCAAAGAAAAAACCGATTGACAAGAAAAAGGCGTCCGATTTGGGGGTCGATGTGAGCGCACGGATTGAGATACTGGCCGTCGAAGAGCCGCCCAAACGCGAGTCCGGATCTAAAGTGGAATCAGTGGACGAGTTGTTGACTAAATTGAAACAATCCGGAAGAATATGAAGAACTTGTTTTGCAATTGATTAGCAAATTATTTTGTTTAAGTTTTTAAATAAAATTGCATTAATTTTATACTGAATTATAAAAAAATAACTCAATTTTATATTTTAAAATAAATAGCATTTAATAAATGAAAGTTTAATTGAATTTTATAAATACTTTTTATTGAAAGAGTTATAGATATGAAAATTTCATTATGAAATATATATTTAGCGTTTGAATATTTGATAACAATTTAGATGTTTAATACATTTTGAGAAATTTAAATGAAATAATAACTAAAAACTTGAATTCATTTAAATTTTAGACACAAATTGTTTGGGATTTTGAGATCCAATTGTTTGAAATCAGTTTTCAAATCACAATCTAAAATCACTTCTAAGTGTTGGTCGGGATTTTCGGCAACAATTTGGATGATACTGACTATGGATTCAACAGTAATCACTGGACACGACTCGAGATCCAAGTATTGAAGTCGGGAACAGTTTGGCAATAGTTCGGTAAGTGTTTGGTCATTGATTTGGTTTAATTTCAAATGAGTTAACAATTGAAAGTCTTGAATATCTTGTAAATAATCCAAACCGTTCTCGGCTTCAATGTCTGAAAACTCCAGTTCTTGTAATTGTGGCACAAATCTAGTCATAGCTTTCACACAATCTCTGGTGATATCCATTCTTATGAGACAAAATGAACGCAATTTACGACAACTTCTTAAGCATCGGATTTCATCCCAACCAAAGCGATCTCCGAACACGTGATGCATATTGAGTTCTAACGCTTCCAACTGATCCAGTCTTGAGATATTGACAAACATTTCAAAATCCCATACCACTAAAAATGGTGCCAAACATAACCGTTTAATTGACTGGAAGTGATCGCCAAACAAAGATATTACACCCAAATCTTGTAATTGACAAATAGATAGTTTCCATAATTGTTGAAATTTTTGGTTCAATAAAAACTGATTTATATTACCATTAAAATAAATATCAGATATTTCGAGAACTTTAATGCCTGGATTAGTGTCTTTGAATATCATCTCATTGTATGGCATTTTGGTTTGAATATAGGGATTAAATAAATCAGACTCTAATACAAAGACTTGGAGTTTTGGCAAACGATTCAAAATTAGTTGAATTGTTGTTTGATCCATGTCCAGGACATAAGCTTTGAGCTTTAAGACACGAAGATTTGGGAACTTGTTGACCATAGTTGTGGCATCCGTTTCGGTGATAATAAGTGAGTGAAAAGCTATTTGTATTAAAGACAACTCTTGTAAGTCTTGGTCACAACTCTGGACTATTAATGGCACTAATTGTGGCACAATTTCCTGCAGACAAAAGTGAAGTGTATCTAATTTGGGAAACTTTGCCAATAATTGTCTCAAATCACTTTGAAAAACCTCTTGAGTGCTAAATGGGTGACTGATACTAACGTAACTCAAATGTATGTCATTAAAGTCGAGCATATAGTGAGTCCTATTGTTGCCATTGATTTCTTCGATCAATAGTTTTGTTTTGATGGCAAAGACTGATCCAATTAATTCATGCCATCCATGAGACACTTGTTGAGCTTTCATTTGGGATGTGATGTCTAACCACTCCATGATCTTTACCATTACTTCTGGCGGCAAATCACTAATTGATGTCTTTTTAGCAAACAATGAGATCACTGTTTGGATCAATTGATTTGGTACTAAAAGTAAGTAATCAAACATTTTGGATGAATTACTCTTTAAAGTGTGAATTCAAAGTCTAATTAAATGATTAAAAAGTTTTGTCATATAACTGAACATTGAATTTCTAACTGAAATTTTAAAATAATTTTTGAATTAATTTAAATGATTTAATTAATTGTAATTAAAGATTAGCTTTATAATTAAAAGCATGCAATTGAATTATTATTAATTGTCAAAAATTAAAAAAAAGTTTAATTATTTAATAAATCAATGAATGAGTTTGTATTTAACACTTGACTTCAAACAAATTGAAACAATCCGGAAGAATATAAAGAACTGTTTTTAACCATTTAAATGAATAACAAAATATTTTGTTTAAAATTTTGTTAATAAAATTACATTAATTATAAAATCAATGATAATTAACTCAATTTAATATTTTAAAAATAAATAGCATTAAATAAATAAAATTTTAAATAAATATAATAAATTTATGTATGAAATAAATTCAAAATGTTTGAATAGTTGAATGCAATTTAGATGTTTTATAAGATATTTAAATCTAATAAATTATTAGTAATAATAATAATAACTAAAAGTTTTAAATTATTTAAATTTCAGACACAAATTGTGTGGGACTTTGAGATCCAATGGTTTGAAATCTGTTTCCAAACGTTTATTTAAAATAACTTTTAAGTATTTGTCGGGAGTTTTGGCAACCATTTGGATGATAACGACTATGAATCCAATGGTGATTACTGGACACGACTGGACATCCAAGTATTGAAGTCTCAAATAGTTTGGCAATACTTTGATAAGTGTTTGGTCATCAGCTTTAGTTAATTTCAAATGAGTTAAACATTTAAAGTATTGAATGTCTTCTAAATAATGCAAATCGGATTCAACTTCAATGTTAAATAAGTGAAGTTCTTGTAATTGTGGCACAAATCTAGTCATAGCTTTCACACAATCTATGTTTAGAGACATCCTTTTGAGTTGAAGTGAACGCAATTTACCACAACTTCTTAAGCACTGGATTTCAGACCAACCGATTTCTCCGTACGTGAAACACATCTCGAGTCGCAACACTTCCAACTGTTCCAGTCTTGAGATGTAGACAAACATTTGAAACAAATTTATGTCCATTATTTTACAACATAACTGTCTAATTAATTGGAAGCGATTGACAACCAAAGACATTGTGTTCAAATCATGTAATTTACTGATAGTTAGTTCCCGCAAATGTTGTAATCGTTTGTTGGATAAAGACTGAATAATCTTATGTTTCAAGAGGTTGTCAGTGACTTCGATGACTTTAATGCCTGGATGATTGTCTTTAAACGCCATCTTATTGTATGGTTTGTTGAATACCATTTGATAATAAAATAATCCCGATGTTAATATAAAAACATCGAGTTTTGGCAAACCATTAATAAGTACTTGAATTGTCTTTTCATCCATTTTTATGACACGAGATGTAATTTGTAAGACTCGAAGATTTGGAAACTTTTTGACCATTTCTATGACATCCGTTTCGGTGATAATAAGTTTATGAGTAGATATTAGAGACAATTGTTGTAAATCTTGGTCACAACTTTGGACTATTACTTGAATTAATAGTATAATATGAGAAATGTAACGATTTTTTAGACAAATGTAAAGTGTGTTTAATTTGGGAAACTTTGCCACCAATTGTCTCAAAAATCTTTGAAAAGCCTGCA
>JAQIWK010000461.1:0-16216 GCA_034695265.1 Dissorhina ornata | reverse complement strand
AATACATTAACTTTTTTATATATAGTTATGATCGCTCTGTTGAGCGACCAATTTATTAATATATATATATATATATATTACTTATACAACAAGTTTTGAAAATTTCCAACAAAAACAAACATTTTGATTGCATTTTACTCAACAATTTGGCTAATAATTAGAAATAATGTAGATTTTTATATATAATAATAACTAACATTGAATTACAAAAGGGTTACTAAAATGTATCAATTTTTCATAATTTATATCCAACTAAAAGTCTTTACTAATTTAAAATAATTAAATATCCAAAATATATAAAAAACTTTATTAAAAGTTTTAATTTTAAAAATTTTAAATTAGGTTTTCATATAATAAATGATCTTTTGATTTTAATTGATTTAAAATATAGTTAATTTATACATTATTTGAATTACTAAATGATTTTAATAATATTTTTATAATTTTAAAAATATAAACTATACTTTAATTTAAGTTTTTACTTGAAAATCAAAATATAGCAATGAATTAAATTTAATTAAGAGTTGGATATATAATATGAAAAATTGGTATATATTTAAAATCAGTTTTTCATAAATTGTATTTAAATAACAAAATATGGGTTTTCTATAAAACTCTATAAATATATTATAACAAAGTTGTTATAATTTATAACAAATTTTTAAATATAAAAGTTTTTATTTATTAATAGAATTGTTTTAAATATACAAAAAAATTGTTGATTTTGATGAGTGTTTTATAATAAAGACAATTCAAAATCCAAAAGTTTTATATTATTTTTTAATGTTATAAAACTTAAATTTTTTATTTAAACAAAAATTAGCGCCCATTGTATGTCAACGATAATCAAATTTATCCAGTTGATATCACCCGACTCTAATCGCTACTATAAAAAATTTGTAAGATTTTTAAAGCAACTCTTGGTTATCTTGGAGAAACTACTGGTTATTGATGTTATTAATACTTTACTATTAATTGCATAAGAATAAGCATATTTTGTTACAGTTATTGAAAAAACACATTTCTTACAGTTTTAGTGATAATCAAGTAACTGTAATACACAACTTACAGGACCAACTTATGACTGTTAGACTTACCTGAGGAACATACAGAATAAAGTACACTATTGGTAATTGCACGATAATTATTAAATTCATTTTATTAATATATTAATAAATGGTACAAAAGGGTGACTATGAAATCACAAATTAATGAACAATAAATTAAGTGCTTTGGACGCGTGACATAATCTTCGCTTTGACCTCTTCATCGTTTAAATGGTCTAAAGTAAGCAATGATGAGCCCAATTGATCTTCCTATCAACACAATAGTCAATACAATTAGAGTATATATTTAGAAATATGTCTAAATTTAAGACTTACTCGAGTGAAAGGTTGAGCCATTTGTTTGAGAAAACGTTTGGATATTTGGACGGCTTCTTCAATACTGAGATTTAGTAGGGAGTCTTTCATGTACTCCTGTATCCATTTCGGCAACTTTTTCAATTTGTCCGACCGATTGAATCGCTACATAACATACATTCAAATTAATGCTAAACACAACACCAAACCACTCTAATTAATACCTTATCGGCGAATATCATAATGCCGTAGTCAGTCTTGCCTCTGACAGCCCGTCCCATACACTGTGCCGCGTGTCTCATGGCATCAAAAGTGAGAAAATCATTTTCTCTGATCTGAAACTGGTCTCTAAGATATTCAAGTCGTGCTTTCAATATACGTGATTGTGTGAAGACATAAGGTATGCCAAACATAATGACACAACGACCTAAATGGTGGTCAAAGTCGATACCTTCCGATACCTTTCCTCTGGCCACCGATAACAGGACGGCTCCCCTTCCGTTCTCGCAGGCCTTCACGTAGTTATAAAGTGCGAGACTAGTCTCGTGAGAGTCTTGAGTCTCAATAAACAACAGTTTATGGCGCTGTATGTTATCAACAATACCCTGTTCATACCAAACTGATACAATCTGCTCCATATACAGATAACTAGTGAAAAAACAAACCAAACCATCCGGAACTATAGCAGACATATCTACCAAGAGATTGCCATAATTTCTGATAACAGACATATCATTCCTACTCTCAAACTTAGACGTAACGGCCATTTGATCGTTACCTTTGGTCACAATCATGGGTAGTATACACTGACGCGTTAAAGTCATTGTCAACGACACAGCCAGCACTGGCCTAAAGTCAAGTATTTTAGGATACATTTCAAGCGGCGAAAGAGTTCCCGACGTAATGATGACTGATTGAAATCTTTCGAAAACAGGTTTGATAGCAATGGATGCGTCCAAACAACTGAAGTGAAGGATTGGGTTAGAGATGGTAGGCGTGCGGTCGTCGAAGGGCTCAATCAATAAAGTAAATCCTTTGGTATAAGTGCTGACCAAAGTGGCAAAATTGCACAGAAGGGTCAGTGGAGTAAAGTCTGTTATGTCCGACACTTCTAGCGTTCGTATTAGTGAACGAAGTCTTTCGGCACAAAACCTCAGCGGTTTTCTTTCGATACAAACTTTAGTTGATATGTCTTTGAGAAAAGCGGCCGCACTTTCCTGAGTCACGTGTTGCACCCGTAGCCGACTTTTCACGTATTCAAGCAATCGCTTCAAAAATGTGACAAAATGTTCGGCATTTCGTATGTTTCCCGGAATGGCTTCTTGGAGTATATCGTCGGGCAAAACAGGATTGGCTAAGAATTGGTCCGTTTCTCGGGCAACACTGGCTTCACGTAACCCTTCAACTAGTCGTTGGTATTCGTGTTTAAGTTTTTGTTCGTCAACTTCTTTGATGGATGAGATGGTGTCCTGTAATGCATTGATATTTGTTTGGCATTTGTCTATAAGACGTCTATTAATGGTAACACTCATGGACTCAATGCAGACATTGTCGATGTTGTGCGCTTCATCAAACACTACCACTGAATTCTTCGACAACTCTTTCGACACAATTTCTGCAATCTTTGGGTCCAAGAGATAGTAATAGCTGTAAACGATTACATTTGCATATGTTATCGCATATCGGGTCAGAAAATATGGACAAAAGCCTTTGGATCTGCCAAATGTCTTCAGATCGTCGATATTATAGACACCGTTTGGCAGCAACTCTTGTCTGCCTTTTTCATCAAACTTTTCATAATAAGAGCACTTATTGGCCGCATTTGTTTGGTCTGATTCTTCCGATTCTTTCGATTTGGCTAATCCTCTGCGATAAGAAGCGGTTAAACTAAAGCACTTTCCGTCAACTGTTTTGCCATCTCTTTCTTTGCTGACCACCGGATGAATACATAAATTTTTACGAGAAGTCAAACACAAACCGACAAAATTGTTTGGTTGGCCATCGGTGGCCGACAACTTGTCGTAGTAATCATTCAAGTGTTTCAACTCTTGGACCACTTTTTCAATTTCGGGAACAGTTCGGGAACAGTATATAAGTTTAGAGATATCGTTAGGTTTATGTCTTTGATAGGCAATGATGAGCGCCAGCAATGATATAGTCTTTCCCGTTCCCGACGGCATTTCCAGTGCTCCGTGTCCTTTGGCATCCAAACACTTCTTCAGTTCACACATATATGAGTACTGTTCGGGATATATGTAATCGTACGGGAAGTACACATCCAGACCATCGATGTCCAGCTTCATCGTGATGTTTGATCACAAGTTGTGGTCAATTAATGGGACAATCAATCACTTGATCCAAACATTTCAAACGTTTGTCAACAAAACAGTGTTGTATATAAACCGGCACTTCATATACAACGTTACAACTAATGCCCCCAAAACTAATGCACAAAATTCATGTGATTTACAAGATATTTAGTTAACTTAACTAATAATTTATTTACAATAAACTAAATCAAAACTGATTTAATGTCATGTTATTTAAAGATTAATATTTTTATCATCATAATAAATAACAATTTTATCTACACCACCCACCCTTATGAGATTTAACATAGGATCGCAGCAAAGTCTACACAATTATTTCCCTATACTTTAACATTGATCCCATCAAAGTCTATGGGATTTTCGGCCTATACTTCAACTTATTAACAATTTAATAAATGTAAAAGTAAACAATTATATATAGTTTTTAGTTTTTATTACAAAACTTTAAATTGTTTACAATAATTGTGTTAAACAGTGTTAATTGTATGAAAGAAAATAATATTTATTTGGAAATATATTGAATAAAAATGAAGATTGAAATAAATTGTAAAAAAAATAAAAGCTAATAGTATGTAATCAAGTGTTGGATCAATTGATGATCAAGCGGTCCACTTAAGACATCGGGTGTCTCGATGTGTCTTAAGACAGTTGAGACAACAGTAACGCATTCCGCAGTTAACGCACGTATAGTTTGACACAAAACCACAAACACTGCAAAAGTGACGCTTTGGTACGTAAGTGACTCTTTTGTCGGACTCGGCGTAAGGGGTGGGCGGAGGGGCCGCACAATTGGCGTAGAAGGCCTGCTCTGTCTTCGAGTCTTCTTCTATCAGATTATTGATGGTAAGCATCCGAGAGCGCGGCAATTGGTGCCTCTTAGAGGCCGATCCAACACTATTAGTGCCGCTCTTATGGTTGTCTTCAAATTTGGGCGCTTTCTTATGCATCTGAAGGTTTGCGTGCGGATCGTCGTGAAAGTTATCCCTCTCTAACTGATCCAATTGGTTACGTCTTCGCCGATTGCGTCCACTTTCATCCAAAACTCTATACTGTTGTCTAGACATCGCATGTCGATTGGATCCAACCGTTTTGACATTCACTTTAACACTCATTTTTGGCTAATAATTATTTGTAAGCACTTATGATATAAACAAAATATTTAATTGATATCAATGAACGAGATTTGGTCCATAAGATCGTCGATTTGGTTCTTTAAGCTGTCGATGATATCAGAGGAGATGAAGAGGTGAGTGGAGTCGAGGTCTTGAATGATGAATCGGGTGCCCAACGCCTGTGTGTCATCCAAATGCAACAAAAACTGTTTCATTTGAGGATCGCATTCAATGAGTATACCCTTCTGGACGTGAACCATACCTAACACTATACACTATGGCACTACACTATATCAACCAATCAATCAATACTGCAATCATTTAATTGTATTATTAAATCAAATTAAATAACAATTCAATTATAAAAACAATAGGATTTATATGAAGTCATGTGTTGTACGTAAATAACGTGCACTGAAATTGACGGCACGTTTATAGCGGCCAATGAATGAATGGCTGCAATGAATGAGTGTTTGTTTTGAGTGAAACAAAATAGTGAAACAAAAATCATAGACTCATTGCAAAAGTGTTATTCAAATGCCTCATCAATTGAGACGTGTTTTGTGTGGCTTTTAATTGAATTTAAACAAAATATGTCGAAAACCCGATTCACTAACCAAACTGTTTGTGGTTTTGTTTTCATTACAAATCAATCAGACATTAAGAGGCACTCAATTGGGTGTCATTGTGTCCACACTTTTGTATCAATTGTAAGCTAAATGTTGTCATACATTAGACAACAATTAAGTGATTTTTAATTAATTTAATACTCATTTGATTGAACACTTGCTTTGCATTTATGTATATTTAGTGTTTGTTTTTGTCAATCATTTTATAATGTATTTATAATTTGCATTTGTTTTTGCCATTCAAAGAGATAATCATTTTTTCAAAATTAATTCAAATCTAATAATTGTTTTTTCAATTGTTTTTTTACCATAAAATGTGATTTAAGTGTCATTTTTAGACCGCATTTGAGATTATTTACACAAAAATTTATTTAATTAGTGAATTAAATGTGATTTAAATTAAATGAAATAATTTGGCGACAAAAGTGTCCCAAATGTCCGACAAATCAATGGATAAAAAGAGATCAACGGAAGTGTCGACAAGTGATGTATCACTAGAAGAGCGGTTCCAGCGTTTGGAGTCATTGCTATCAATAGGACCGACACTTTTTGACGGAAAATCAATTAATTGTGAACTACTTTCCGATGTATTGATTGCTGTCTATTACGAGTGCTTCAGGTTTTGTATCCATTTATTCATTATATTTGTTTATATTTCCGTCAATTCATTAATTAATAGCCTATTTTTTATTCAAAAAACAAATTAATTTATAAATAAACTTATAGTTAAAAATTGAATTAACAATATCTCGATTATAGCAAATTAATTATGGCATTAGTTTTTAATTTATACATTAATATAACTAAACAATTGTAATTGAATCCATGTCCACATTTGTTATCTTACATTTGTAATCATATAAATAACTTAATTGTAGTCTTAATATGAAGTGTTATTTTTAATGCTAACTATTTTGATAATGTGATTAATTAATTAATATATTACTATATGCTTTGAAAGTATGGGCTGACTTGAAGTTTATGAATTAGTAAAATGATGCCAAAAAAATTAGCAAGGTAATTGTCTAAATGAAGCCCTAACATTATAAAAGGTTGAGTGAATAGTAAATTACAACTGATTTGGTTGATGAGTTTTTGATGGGTATATTATAGGCATAAATATATGAACAATAATAGTAATGATTGTATTGAATATGTATTGAATGGTCAGGAATGGGAACACCACTCGTAATAAACGGCAGCAAAGGTTTTGTGAATTTGTCAAACCATTGATCGACAAAATAAATGAATTACAGTTAAAGGCGTCTGATTTTGATCAGTTGAAAGTGATAGGAAGGGGTGCCTTTGGTCAGGTGGCTCTCGTCAAGGTAGGCATCAAATTTTGTTTGCATTTATTTGAATATATTTTGGAAAATAATGTTTTGAATTTGAATTGTTGTTTGAATGCAATTAAAGGCCAAAAATAAAGGAAACATATATGCAATGAAAACATTAAATAAACTGGAAATGCTTAAGAGGGCTGAGGTTTGATTGAATAATTAGATAATTTGTTGAATTTATTGACTATTGTTTTGATTATAATATATGGAAACAGACGGCTTGTTATCGTGAAGAGAGAGATATATTACTGCACGGATCGCGTGATTGGTTCACAAAACTTTACTTTTCGTTTCAAGACGAGCACAATCTTTACCTCATTATGGATTACTATATCGGAGGTATAGCTTAACATAGTTTTAACATAATTTTGCAATACTTGCAATTCATTACCACCCGTAGTAGTCATCAATTGAATTGAATTATAAATATTCTGTATTTAAAAGATTTGATAAAATATAAAATTTATTGCACAACTTTTTAGGTGACTTATTGACATTGCTATCCAAATATGACGATAATCTACCCGAAGACATGTGTCGATTTTATACCTCACAAATTATTCTCGGTATTGATTCACTTACAGTTTAAGTACTGATGTATACATTTACTAATTAACTTATATTTAAATAATTAGCTCTGTCATCACTGCATCAAATGGGTTATATTCATAGGGATGTCAAACCCGACAATATTTTACTTGATTCTAACGGTCATATAAGACTCGCCGACTTTGGCTCTTGCATTAAAGTATACGTTTTATATTTGCACTTAAAGTTTATATTATAAAACTGATAATTGGTTGGTTAAATAATAGGTATCAAATGTTAAGACAGACGGTGTTTGTACTATAGCTGTGGGAACTCCCGACTATATATCGGTATTTACATGAAGTTTTGTTTATTAAATTAGTACTAATTATTAAACTGTTTGTATGAAAGCCTGAAATTCTGAAAGCAATGGAAGGCAATAGAAATTCTGGTCTTCTGTATTCATATGAAGTCGATTGGTGGTCACTGGGAGTCGTCATCTATGAGTCACTGTATGGCGAAACGCCTTTCTATGCCGAGTCTCTCATTGAAACCTACTCTAAGATTATGAATCATAAACAATGTTTTAAGGTATTTGTCATTAATTGTCTAAATTATTATTGTTATCATTATAACTAACTAAAATTTTTAAATTATATTACAGTTTCCGGTCAACGCAAAAGTGACCGATGAGGCTAAAGATCTCATTTCAAATCTGATTTCAGACCAAACATCTCGTTTTAAAACTTTGGATCAATTTAAGTCCCACTCATGGTTTACAGGTATTATTAGTGATATAAAGTGATTGATTTGAAATGAACTAAACAAATGTGTAATTAGGGATCAATTGGGATTCACTGCAATCGGTTCGACCCCCATATCAGCCGACAGTGAGCGGACCAGAAGACACATCTAATTTCGATATTGAAGAGCTTAGGCCACCCAATAATAATCCAAACACTGCCGGTGGGGGACTCGCTATGAATGCAACCAAAGATTCTTTACTTAATATTCATCTGCCATTTGTTGGTTTTACGGCCACATTTACGACACCCGATCAACGACTTAAACAGAAAAATAAACAATTAATAAACAATAGTAGTTGTGAGCAAAACGGCGAGAATTCATTAATAGAAACAGTGCCGCCATTGCCAGAAACAGCTGCACCCGATCTGATTGCTGTTCAAAATGATATGATTGATGGCACCGATGATATCGAGAGAAGAACTTTGGAGGAAAAGTTGCGAAAAGCCCAACAAGAATGGAGTGAAGGTCAGGCTCTCCTCACTGATATGAAGAAAGAAAAAAATTCACTTTCTATGAGATTAAGAGCCAAAGAAGAAGAAATCGAACAACAAATGGAGAAAAATACTCAATTAAGACAACAGCTTAGGAATACAGAGAGAGTTAAACTCCAACAGATTGAGGACATCTATTCACTACAAACTCAATTAGACAAAGAACGGGAACTTAGACTTGAAGGTAATATTGTTATTATTAGTTTTAATTTTAATAGTTATAAAAATTAAATTTTATAATTACAGCCCAAATGATGACTAAAGAGTCTGAAGAAAGAATTTTATTACTTGAAAGTCAATCAAATGATACAAATCGAGTGCCAATTGATCATAATTTTGTTGAAAAAGAAGACTATTATTTGGAAAGAATTGGAAAATTAGAGCAACAGTTAGTAAAACAATTGTCTTTTAGAGAGGAGCCCAATGAAGAGCATATTAATGAGTTGGAGCAACAAGTTCTTCAATTACAACAATTGCAACCCAATTGGGAGCGACAGATAAGTGAGATTATAGACTGGGTGTCCAATGAGAAGGAGGCGCGCAATTATTTGCAACAAATGGCCGCTACTATGACCAAAGAACTTGAAAAACTTCAACACCAACAACAACAGTATATGTTAGGACAACAACGATACTCACCGCCTGTTGTTCAACAATATCTGACACAAAACAAACAGCAGAGTTGGCAGGAAAGGAGGTCCGCACGGGTCGAGAAACAAGAATTATTACAATTACAGCTCGAATTGCAGAATGAAATCGACGACAAACAGAAAATTCAATTGGATTTACAGAGAGTTCAGAGAGAAATGAATAGTGTTTTAACCGAATTAAATGAATCGCGAATTGAAATGCAGAAAATACAGGAACAACAAAATAAACGCCAATCACTTCTACCCACTGCTGCGCCTAATATCCTGTTTTCACAGGAATCCCGATCTCCAGTCGAACAGCAAAACCAAATACAAGGCATGGAATCAGACATTGAATCTATGACTGACACCTCATCCATATCAGAGGCGCAGAGGTTTACTACAATTGGTTCGCAACAAAAACATTCATTTATTGTCCGAACATTTGTGGCGCCTCTGAAGTGCAATCATTGCACGTCTCTTATGATTGGTTTAGTCAGACAGGGATTAGTTTGCGAAGGTATGACCCCATATATTGGTTTGAAGTTTTGATTTCTGTAATTACTTTTTAAAAATATAGTTTGCGGTTTTGCGTGTCACGTCAATTGTATGGGAACTGGTAGTCCGTGTCCATGCGATGATGGCTTACAACGACCCGTCGGTATTGATCCCAAGAATGGCATTGGCACCGCATATGAAGGTTTACCATTTATTTGTATTTATATTAATGAATACAATTTATAACCAAAATATTTGCATTTTTAAAGGTTACGTAAAGATACCGAAAGCGAGGGGAGGGGTTCGTAAGGGATGGATACGTATGTTTGTAGTGGTTTGTGATTTCAAGCTCTTTCTCTATGATCTCAACTCGAATAATGAGTCATTGAGTTCGAGTTCCAGTTCTTATAATACATCGACTTTGGGTCAGGAGGGCAGCGGTAATCCACTTAATACCACACCATTTGTTTCGGTCAACACTATGATTGATATGAGGTATGATTTATTTTTTGCTGTTATCATGAAATTATTGAAATCACTTTTTTCAATTGGTTTTTAGGGATGAATTCTTTAGTGTGAGCGGTGTTTATGAAAGCGATGTCATTCACGCTTCTCGTAAAGACATTCCCTGCATATTCCGAGTGACAACTTCTATGTTAGGCGATGACGGCTCACAACGATTCACACAACTTATGTTAGTCGACAGAGAAAGTGAGAAAAACAAATGGATCGACGCTTTGCATGAATTGCATCGAATTATTCGGCGAAACAAACTCTCCAATAGAAATGTAAAGAAACGGACTAAACAATTGTTGAAATGTTTTTTAATGGTTTTAATTTTTAAAAATGATAGCCTCTTCGTTCCCATACTGTACTGACAACTGTCCAATTAAGTCCACTAAGACATAGCAATAACATAAATTGTTGTCTTATTATTGATGAAACGCGACTATTAATTGGTTGCGATGATTGTCTCCTGTGTTGCGATGTGGACATCCCGTCATATCATAGACTTACTAACTCTAAACGTATTCAACAACTTACTCACTCTGCGAGCGAGCAATTGGTGATCAGTTTGGCCGGAAAACAGCGGCAAATCAAAGTACTTGTTATTGTTAATTTAAGTAAATTTGTAGCAAATTTTAATGTTGCTTTCTGTCAAATAGTTGATTCCCATCAGAGGCTTAGATAACGAGAACATTGAATGGATTAAAATACCAGAGACGAAGAATGCGACCACTTTTACATTGGTTTCGACGAATACAACGAATTATATATGTGTTGCCATTAAGAAGACATTGAGTTTGTTTGAAATTACAAGAAAAAAGTGTCGCTATTCCTTCTACAGAGAGATACAAATGCCGTTAAACATTCAAACACTTAATTCATGCAAAACAAGTTCAATAGCCGTAGGAACGGCATCTAATTTTGTTGTCTATAATCTTAATCAACGAGAGTCTCCGCCTCTTTGTATGCTATAATCAACTCTATTATAGTAAACAGATGTCATTAATAATTATTATGTTATTAGATTTGGTTAATCAAGATTGCAATGAGTTGTCGTACTTAATCCAGAATTCAATTGATGCTTTAATGTGTCAACCGATCTCTGATAAGGAATGGATTTTAATATTTTCTCGTAAGTTGTTTTCATATAATTTTTATTTCACTTTCAGTTGTTTTGAAATGTTTTGTCTTGTGTTTAAAGATTACGGCGTTTATGTTGACTCTCACGGCCGACGAACGCGTCCTTTTGAGCTCCAATTTCCAACTCAGCCCTTATTCATCGCCACTCTCTCCACTTCACCACTTTCTCCAATGCTTCTGTCATTTTCTTCTGCACACATCGATGTCTTTGATTTGACGACAACTCAATGGATTCAGACAATCAACTTAAAGGCCACACGTCCTCTACAAACACACGGATTACAGTAATGACTGAATATTTGTTATAATTTTGAGTACTAATTGATGTGTATTTTGTAGATCATTATTATGTTTGACCAATGCTTATGACCAACCACTTATGGTCCAAATTGTGGTGTCCAAGAGAAATGATTGTCTTTTAAGAGTGGCAGGTGAGCCCTCCAAGTCGTTTACATTGAGTGCCAACTCAGCCAATCAACGCTTTTCTCAATTGGGATCCAATACTAGCGATGCATTAAAGAAGGTATGAATTAATGGTTTGAATGTTTAGAATGAATGGTAAGCATTGAATTTGTTTTGGTTTTGTGAACAGAATTCTCGCATCCAAATCAGTGGTCCATCAGATTTCAGTCATATATCCCATTTGGGTCCCGGAAGCGGACCATTTACTTCAAATCTTATTGACCGTAAGTTATAACTACTTTAATGTTTGAATATTTGTTTATATAATGTGTTTGTATGGACAGTAAGCCACACAAATTCATCGGCACAAGTAGTTAGACAATCGCGAGAAGAGTTGCCAACCGCTCGACGAAGAGATTCGACGTCTTCGAGCCATTCGTCTTCGAGTCCTTTTAAATATTAATTTGTTTTTATTATTATTTATACAAATATATTGTTATTATTTATTATTTATTTTAATGTTTGTTTCACTTATTTTGGCCAAAGCGTCTCATTATTTATTTATAATTTATATATTGTTTTATAATTTACAATCAAATCAATGAAATTAATTTAAAATTAAGTATTAATTTAATATAAGTTTTGTGTTTTGAATGCTTTGATAATTAATGAATAAATAATTAATATAACTTATCGTGTATTATGTTATTATCAACTATTTTATAATGGATAACTTGTTTATTATATTGACCAATTCAATGATACATAGCACAAATAATAAACTATTATGATACACTCTAGTTACTACAGTATAGTGACTAAAGTCTAGTATGACTTGTACTATAAAATTATACAAATTATAGGTAAAGATTTTTTACTAAAGATCCATGGTAGAACGCAAATAATTATATAGGTGTATAAACAGTAGTATAGTATCGGCATATAACGGATATTCAATAAATTTTAGATAAAATTATAGAAATTAGAAAAGAAATTAGATTCCCATTATATAAGTAGTTTTATCAAGCTTTGAGGTTGGGAAATTTTAAGAAAATTAAAAGTAAATATTTTATAAACATTTATGTTTATCCAACATTTGATACAAAAGACTATTTGTGTTAATAAATTATATTTGTAAACTCTACTTGATATTTGGTATTGATTTAATAATTTTAAAATATTTTATTTTAGAAATATGTTTTTAACTAGTATAAAAAATTCAAATAGCTTTTTAGTTTTACCAGTAGTTGAGTATTTTTACCAATTTTACCAGTTACCAATTACCAGTATTTTTACCAATTTATTAGGTTTAATTAACCTTATAGACTATAAGTTATAGTTTATAAGTTATAAACCATACAATACATAATTATTCTTTGTTCTAAACGCTATACTAAACTTTTAATTCAAGTACTACACGTATGTCTGGTTTCAAGTTTATAAATGTCTATAATTTTCAAATATAATTCATTATTATTCACATTAAAAGCTTTAAAATAACGAGAGAGAGAGAGAGAGAGAGAGGGAGAGAGAGAGAGAGAGAGAGAGAGAGAGAAATATTTGTTTTTAATAACAAAAGTACGTGAATTGTATGCAATATTACATTAAACAAAAAAAAGTTAGCAGTATATTTCACAGTGAAAAAAGGTCAGTGAACTCATAAACCATAATATTGTGTGAACATAACTACCGGTGATTGCGTGCAAAACCAATTTCAAGATTACTTTTAATCAATTATTTATCTCATAATAATAGCTATAATAATAATATAATTTCTTTTATTGCTTTAAGTAGTAATACCTGTATTTATATTGTTTTTAAAAATTTATTTTTCAAATATAGAAATTTCTTGGCTTTTTATTTTATTTCCTTAAATAAATTATTAGAATTAAAATTATTGTATATAAAAAATATTGGCTTTTGTGACCATTTTTTGTTGCATTTTTGTTTTGTTAAACAAATGCCACAATAAATGAGTGTAAAAATTGATGAATAGATAGAAAATATATCTTTTATTTGTTGTCAACAAAAAGTATATTTTCAATGAATAACACTTCAAATAAAGTCTAACACAAAGAATAACACAAAAAGTCTATTATATGTTTGAAAAGTGAAGCTTTAATTTTCGAGTATATCTTTTGCAGTGAAATATGCTTTTTATTTAAATATAAAACATATGATTATATAATACAATATATAAATGCATTTAAACCATAATTTTACATTAATACAATTTTTACCTTTTTATATATTTATATAATATTTAAATAAAAATATAATATAATATTAGGCGATATAATATTTAAATTAAAATATAATAAATTCTATAAATATTAATATAATATTTAAATATAAATATAGTATAATATTTAAATAAAATTAATTATTAATTTTTCAAAGTAAGTTTACCGTGGCTATTCTTACTTTTATAAATTACAATAAAACATAAGTTTAACTAATTTTAGTTATTTGTATTGTATGAATATTTATAAATTAAGACAGGTTAGTTACTTATGTAAAATGCTAGACTCAATTCAATTTAGCTAATACCAGAAATAGTTTTTATTTTATTTTAACTATTTATATTTAATTACTAATATTTAAACAAACTAGTAGTTAATTTTGGTTATATAACATTTATTATATAAACAATAAAATATATATTTAATATAATGTATAAATATATTATAGGATTGATTTGAATTGAAATTAGTATGTATTGAAGACATGCGTATCCCATCGTAGATGCGGACCAATGTTTGGTCAAAAGCTTTTCACAATTATTAACTTTTATATGACATAAAACTGGGAAACAAATTTAGTTATTGTTAATAATTTTGTCGTTGATATGCGTTTACGACTATAATAGTTTTGCTTTTAATTATTGCACATTTGGATACTATTTATCATATATAAGTCATTGACTTTAATTTTGGTAAGAATTTAATTTATTTTTAAATCTTTAAAAAAATTTATTTTTAATTTTCAAACATTTAAGTTTTATATATAAAGTATTATTTTATGTGTAAATTTATTTATTATTAGATAACATTTGCTACTTTTAAGTTAGTTATAATATTTAGCTTTAATTTGAAGCCTTAAAAATAAAAGTAACAATTATAACAATGTGTTTATTCTGTGAAATATTCTGTATTTATTTTTTTAACAGATTTTACTTTATAAAATTTAGTTTCTAA
Source organism: Dissorhina ornata (assembly GCA_034695265.1). Lineage (NCBI taxonomy): Eukaryota > Metazoa > Arthropoda > Arachnida > Sarcoptiformes > Oppiidae > Dissorhina > Dissorhina ornata. Next base: position 1,245 of record JAQIWK010000461.1, on the reverse strand, counting down.
TTAGTATATTTTGTGTTAATTTATAAATTCTAATTATTAAAATTTAATAAAAAAGTTTGTTTAATGTTTATTAATATTAGCAACAGTTTAAATTGGTGATATTTTATTTAATGTTTGGTATATTTATTATATCTTTTTTGTATATATTTTTAGTTTTAATAATAGTTTTAATTTGTTATAAAGTATAAATTTTATTTATTTATTATAAACTTATATATAAGTTTACTGTTATATAATAAATTCTTGTTACATATTATAATAAAACTTTTTAATTATTTGATAAAATAAAATATTTAGATACTAACTATTTAAATAAATAGATAGTAAGTTAAACATTATAGTATTATATTGTTATTAGTATATATTTTAGACTATGTTTGATAATATGTAATACAAATTTGTTAGATTTATATCTAATTAAAATTTTATTGATTTATATTCTTCTGTAAACACTTCCTCTTATAGGAGAAGTGGCTATTATATCGATGATAGAGCCGGTGATACCCTGTGGTTGTCTCTAACAATTTGAGTCATGAAACACAATACAACTAAAGTAAGTGACTCTCACTTATTAATGAATTATACATTTTGGTCATTGACTTTGAGAAGAGCTACTGTTAATGAATATATAAAAAGTTTTTATAACTAAACGCTTCATCCATGCATTTGAACTCAACCTCTAATTGCATACAATTATTAATACATAATATATATGCAATTAATGTATTTATTATTAAACATAAATCAAAGTACTTATAAATATAGGCTTATATTTTATTTTTAGCTTGTTAAATCATACAAAGATTTAATATACAAAATATTTCCGTATTACAATGTTTATTTTGTACAAATAAAACAAAAACTAAATCTATATGTCATATTTTTTATAATAATATCAATAATAATAACATAAATTATATTGACAAATTAAGTCATTAAGTATTACAAAATTTAAAACAATGTTTAAACAATGTTTTACATTTAAGTCAGTAATATACCTAAAGCTTAAACTGTATTTTTAAAAAATATTTCTAAAGATAATTAATTCAAAATATAATTGTAATTTTTAGGAGTTTTCCAATCAATTGATTTAACATTAATTTAATTGATTTGTAGTCAAGTTTTCAAAAAATATATTTTTCATATTTTAATTTTACTAAAGTTAGATAATAATAATAATAATATCTTTATTTAGCATTTATGCTGGGTATTAACTTAACATGTAGTTAAACCCTTGGTTACAGT
>JAQIWK010000460.1:0-16225 GCA_034695265.1 Dissorhina ornata | reverse complement strand
GAATGGCAAGAAATGTGTCACTTTTGTCACCGAATACAACGGGTCCCATATGGCCACCGAAATGCTTTCAATTGTGTCCAATGTCTTCAATATAACGGCTTTTCTCAGGTAATGTACCGACGGGTTGGTTGTATATCAGTTTCTGGACAATACTATAAGATTGTTTGTTTTGATTGATAGGACGGTAACTATAATAAAGTAATTAGCGGTCAATCGGAACCTGTTTGGCCACACGTCGATCAACGCTACTGTCGGCCAATTCCCGATTGTTACTCAAATTGCGGTCAATTGTGTGCTGAATGTAATGTGAATCAAGAAATCAAAGTCAAACTGTTGTCTGAATTTTTGCCGTTTAATGAAAACAAATATAACGAAGAACTGGAAGAATATAAGAAACACTTGGAAAGTGAATACAAATTGTGCGCCAATTGTCAGACAAAATTGAAGTCAATTTTGTCGAAACCAATCAATTGTTTTAAAGGTTTTATTAATGATATGACACGAAGACGTCCTCAAGTTAATCAACAAAACGTGGAGACAGTGTTTGTCACTCAAAACAATGGACAAGTTGTCAATAAGTTACCATCTGTGATGATATTCATTTTAAACACATTGAGCCTATTGTTTGGTCTCTTATTGTTATTCTTCGCGATCAATGAATTTCAAGACAGGACTGAAATATCAATCATTGAATTTCCCGATAAAGTGAACCAATTTTTATATCATTACCTATCAAATCAAACAATTGTGATATTTTGCGGTTTCATGTCTTCACTAACAGTGATGACCCAAAGGAAGTGCTTAATAAGTCTTGTATTCCTATTCTTATGGGTTCTTCTAGTGTTGAGTGAATTCCCGTCTCTAATCGATAATTACGATAAAGTCTTATTCCGAGTCCTATTTTGTTCACTTCTGGTAACACTCATCACAATCAACGCATTGTGTCATCTGATTGTCTTGGTTTACAACAAATGCAAACAATTAATCATTAAAAGACATCCAAATATAACACAAAAGCCAACCACTAATGGATTGAAAACTGTTTCTAATAAAGTATCGGTTAAGTCAAGTGATACAAGTGCTGACCAATTGATTGGCGAACAAATTAAAACACTGTCTATTGTGGATGGAAATGGTCTTACATTAAATGGCGTTCACAGACAGCACCCGACTGTCGATGAAAGACCAAAATCGGTTGACTTATCGGTGAATTCGTCATTAAATTGTAACCAAACTTATAACCCGAAAAACAAAGCACTCGTAGTTCCGGCGAAATTTCATTACGAGTCGATCGCACAGACGTCTTGGGTGTCGCCCTTTAAACCAAATCAAAGTCCATCCAAAAGTCCACGAAAGGAGTACTTAAATTACTCGCCATATCTGCAAACCACTCAACCATTTCTCAGATCATCGCAATGGCTTAATAATGAAATGTCAGGTTTAGTCACACCTCCACCATCTGTCGCCCCTTCCGATACCAGTAAGTGTTGACTCAATTACTGTAATTGTTATTCAATTTTAAAATTTATTTAATTTGAATGTATATTTAAGGTGAGTTTGGATTCGCCAATCGGTTCTCATCATTAGTCAACAACGGTATGTCAACTCACGTAATGAACTATAGGAGCAAAGAGTTGAACGCCAATACCGAGTCAGTGCTGAGAAATACAATAATTAGTCAACAGGTCATTAGACGCGACTCTAGTAATGACAGTACGGACAGTCGGGTCAGTCAAATGAGTGGATCGTTGTCTTCGTTGACTATCCGTAAGACACATACAAAACGGCCGACACATGAATACAGGCGACAAACGAGTTTATCGTTTAATTTGACTCAAATGCTAATTTTAGCCGTTTTTATATTAATACTATTTTGTTTCGTAATTACATTATCACTGCCACTGGTCTTCAGGACATCATTTGACTTAAATTCAATGAATTTTCAACTATCTGTCGAAAGTTTGCCTCAAAATGATGTTTGCGTTAAATAATTAGTTTATTAGTTATATATTTTTATGAATGAGAAAACAAATATTTTTGTTTATTATATTTAATTGCTTTTTATTTAAAAAAATATTGTATTATTTATTGAATGAATTTAATTATATTTAGTTTTAATCGACAAAATAAAAGTCAGTTTTTGTTCCAGTTTTTAGAGCTTCTGTTCGTCATCTCCGACACAGAAGCGAATCGGCATTCGTTTGATAGTCTTATTGCAGTTTTCGTAAAGCAATTTACAGTGATTTAGATATACTTTACCATCAGATCTATAAGAAGTAATAATTATAATAATAGTCATGTAAATCAAGATTTTCTACTTTATATTGTTTTTTAATTATCATATTAATGGTGTCATAATTACCCGCAAACGGGATCATAGATTGCCAAACATTGTTCTGATTGTATTGTTTTTGTTGTTTTTTATAAATACAAATTGTGTTCACAAAACAAAAAAGTTTTATACGAATTAATTATTTGATTTATAAGTTTTTTAAATATCAATTTAATTACAAATTGCTTACCCGGACAACTGGTGTAATACAATACCAAATGTATATTTAATTATTAAAAATAATAAGAGAAAAATTATTGTTAATAAATAAATTTTTCAAACAATTTGCGGAAGTTTTATATTACAGAACTTAAGGACTCATTGATATGTATCAAATGTCTGTATAACTAACCTGGCTAATTGGGCGCATTTATTCATTGGCACCACTTTAACGTCTTTTCTATTGTATTAAAAATATTAATTAAATTGATATTTTATTAATAAGTCAAATACCGGCAATAATTTAGCTACTAATAAATAAATACTAACTCGCAATTCAATTGTCTTAATTGGCATTCATTCAAATAGATTTGTCCATCACTTCCACACACAGGTTTGGGAAACTCTAAGCATGTCTTCGGACAACTTTCAAACGCTCGTCCCTCTAATACAGTCAGATAATAAGTTTTCAATATATAAAAACTTTTTTAGTTATTTATATATAATTTATAACAAATTTTATGTTTTAAAATTTTGATATTAAGCTACTACTGGTTAATTTTACAAAATAAATCTATTTTTAAATATTTGTTGTAAAATACAGACAAATCTCAAACTCACGTCTTGCGTTGCGACCGAAACAGAACAGTGGAGATCTTTGGGTTACTTTTTTGCTGCAATTAAACCACAAAAAATCAATTAAACCTTTATAAGTGTTAAACAAATAGACAAACAAAATTGATTTGTATTTCATACCCGCAGTTGCGTTTGTGAAGCACACATTTATTAGGATAAAACTTGCCATCCTCTTCGGTTACAATCAATTCATATAAAATTAATTAACAAAATATTTACAAATCTTATTAGTGGTGATATTTTTTATAGCAATCATAATGATGTGTTGGTTTAATACCAGCGCAAACCGGATCCTGAATGTCCAGACAATCGGATGGACATAACGGATGTCGTCCGCGACAGTACTCCCAATCAACTTCTGTTAAGCTTTTGGAAAGAGAGAGAGAGAGAGAGAGAGAGAGAGATAGAGAGAAATCCAATTTTTATGATACAGTTATCAAGAAATTGAGATACAATTTATTATTGGATTTATTATTAGACTTTTTTCGTTGGAATTTGTCGTTAAGTTTCACATAAGACTCTTAAGACTCATATAATTTTGATCCATACCTGCAGTTAAACTTTTTCATCAAACAAATCGATTCATAAGTGTTTCCATTTGAGGCACAAATCGTCTCTGAATTATTGGACTTATTTGTCGGGCATTCAAGTGGACAATCCGTCACATCTTTATATTTATATTAATATATAAATAAATTTATTTTAGCTTTTTATATAAACTTATTTGTAAACTTAATTTGAACGTACCATCGCTGGCAAAACAACAAATCAAAAATAACGATAATATTAATATGTTATACATTATTTGCAATTATTTGATGATATCTTTGTTACTTTTCTTCTGACTCTTCTGTAGTATATTCTGTCAGAAATTCTTTTTTCTCGCAAAATGTTTGTGTTTTTCTAATATATTTGAATAATAATAATAATAATAATAAAATTCACAAATTATTTTCATTTCCCACTCAAATGCCTTGAAAGCCACCAAATTTGGTCATTGAATACGATGTGAAGCTGAATCTCTTGAGATCTTCTTTGTTGTCTATTCAATCATTTCTTAACAATAAATACACATTTGTTATACCAATACTTGAACGATAGTATTGTTAATATAAGACTGATTCATAAATCTTTACTCTACTAATAGTAATATATAATATTTACTATACAATGAAAGGTGCATTAAATTGTAGGTGGGCTTATAAATCAATTATTGTATATATAAAGCAAGTTATTGTATACTGTATTTGTAATACATTATGTGTTAAACTGTTGGCATATTATATTGTGTATCAAATTAAATTAAACTTTCTTTAAATAAAAGTATAAAATAAAATATTGTATTAAAAAATTGTATTAAAAAACCAAGTGTGTCAAACGAATTTAATAAATTTATATATAAATTGAACTTAAAATAAAGTTTTATTACAATTGAATTCCTACAAAGATTTAGTATTTATTCTAAATATTATAACAGAATATTGTGTTAAAATAAATAATAATGTTATGAATTGATAAAAATGTAAGAAAAAAGTCTTAGAGAGAGAGAGAGAGAGAGAGAGAAGCAGATTTGTCTTCAGATTGGATGAACTGGTAATTGAATAACTAATCCATATCTTCATCATAAAAAATTACTTTTAGTCTCTAAAGTGTGATATATATTTCCAAATGAATGAACAAAATTTTTAGACAATTTATAATCACTGTTCACTACACTGTAGTCTACAGTTCACACATAAATTCACATCAATTCGCTTATCTTTTGCTCTATTTTTTTTATTATTCATTTTTTTCCTTTGGATAACAGAGTTTACATAGAGAGTACTGTATTAAACATCATAAGTAAATCACGACTTTTATCAATAATTCACACCAAAAAAAGTATTTTTTCAGTATTGATAACTATATTTATACATATAGATATATAAGTATTTCTATATATAAAATGTCAAATACAATGCCTCAAAGGTTTACATTTCAAAAAAATATTTCAATAAATAAATTCAAAACTCTTAAACAAATAGTCAGAGAAAAAATATACTTTACGCAAATAATAAAAAAGTTTTTACTACAAGATATGGATTCATATGTATTATATATTGGATTTAAAATTTTCGATTTGATTTTTAGCCCATTTTTTAATCTCAAATAATAATAAATAAATAATATTCTCATTTTTAATTCAACAACAAACTAAAAAAAAAAGATTTATTTAGTATAATATCTTTATTTGTTGTTAAATAATATATGGATTAATAAATCAAACCATACAATCATTTGTTGTGTAAAATAAAGTGATTTGGATATACACTGATTGTATAACTGATTATTTGTATTTATAATATACTGACAAGTAGTATATGTGGTGGTTGGATAATCACAGATAAGTAATTTGTAAAAAATATAAGCAAATAATTGTGATATATTTGTAATGATATAAAAGATATATATTCTGTGTCTAAGTATTTGCAAATAAAATTCATTAATGAATGATATTTTGGTTGCAGTTTTCGTTGTTGTGTTATGTTGTCTAATATATAACGGAATAACACAAGTATTCAATCGAAATAAATGTGATGTAAAATGAAGAAAGATGAAGAGAGAGAGAGAGAGAGAGAGAGAGAGAGATTGTGATACAGAGTTGACGCCAATCGATACGATTAGAGAGAGAGAGAGAGAGAGAGAGAGAGAGAGAGAGAGAGAGACTGAGAGGAGAGTGAAGAAACGTGTGGAAGAATCTACTGAACAGAATATTCTTCTATATGTAGTTCAGTAAATGTGATGTTCACTTGAAAATAGACTTTAAAAAAAGTTATGAATTCTTGTTGTGACTAAAAATAAAATAAAAATCTTTTACTACATTCAAAGTGTTTAATACATAAAATTAAATTTTAAAGAAAGTAAAATAAAATTTCAATTTGTATAGCTCATATTTTATTTATTATCCAACACAACTTTATTCTCGTAATGAATGGTTCAAATTATTGGTCAAAATGTTATTTCTTAAAATTATTCATTGCAAGCTTGTGTCGGTAAATTTGATTATATTATTGTTTAATAACTTAATAAAAAATGTTTTATGTGCGGGTGGAAGGGGTGGTGCAATCGCAGCTAAAGGTAAGCAAATTTTAATTAATTTTAAACTTATATTTACACTATTTGTGTGACTCTTAGGCGGCTCTAACTTTCATGGGCCACATAAGAGCGATCCGAACGATGACAGCGGATCCTTTTCGGTGATTTTAGTGGTGATACTACCGGTGGCGCAGATGATACTTGTATTAATACTCATACTAGTGATTAGAGTTTGTTACCGAAAATACTGTTCAACTAATAATACAAACAATACAATGAGTGAACAGAAAAATTCAAAGCAAACAATAAAAACAATTTATGGCAACGAAGAAGAAGGACTCAATACTCCGTCCATTCATTGCAATCAATTGTGATTTCTATTGAATGAATGAAACAAATAAATTGCTGGCATTTTACGACCATTTTTTATTAGAAGCAGAAAAATCACTATTATTTCTGCTCTAATATTGTTATGAATTTTAGTTTTCATTTCAAGACAAAAATGTTTTCAGTCATAGATGTGTTGATTAAAACGGCGATAGAAATGAGTGATAGTATTGTATACTATATTCTGTTTAGTAGAGTATTGATACGGATTCCTTTGATTCCGATAAAGAGTTTGATTAACTGTTTATTATTGCAGTGAAAAAGTTGTGTTTCAAATATTTATTATTTGCAGTGTTTGTATAGTGTTTCAATGATTGATTACCACGTTCTCGTTCATACTAATCATCAAGCTAATCAGGTATTTATATTAATACACTTTTTATATAATATATAATTAACATTTATTATATTACATAAGATGCACTAAAACCAGAAATAAATAATATAGTTATTAACTAAAAGTAGTATAAATTAATTGAAACCATAAATTTATTTAATTAAAACTTTTGATGTCATGATTGAAGAAGTACTTGATATATAAGAGTGATGTTTATTTCAATTCAATTCATTTGCTAAGTCTATTGAGTGGCCAAATGATCGATCGGTGCCGTCATTTAAGTGCCCAAAAAAGTGTTACAAAAGTTAGAAAATCTGCAGAATTTATTTGTGAAGAGTTGAGCCAAAAGAAGAAGTATTGGGCGACTCTTTTGTTATCAAATTCTGTAGACATTATATTTAATTCCCAAAACAACTCTATTCACACACAAAAAAGTAAAGTTTTTACAGATCTTTTTTATAAATATAAAACTGTTGGATGAAATTATATCTAAAATTATATTTTTAAAAATTTGACAGATTTTGCCATAAAAATAACTACAATGTATAAAATTATTGTTATTGTATAATATGGTAACAAAAAAATGATTAATATCAATTGCTCCCAATATATTAATGTGTTTATTATTGGCAATAAAAATAAATATCATTTTCTATTATTTCATATATTTGTCGCAATAGTCATAAAAACATTGCCTTTTCTTAATCTTCAAATCTTAAACAATACAATAAATACAACTAAACAAATAGATCATTATACTCTATATATATTTTATATAAACTTGGTCTTATTGTTTATTTCCAAGAAGCTATTGTTTGGCAAAATAATAATTATATTTTTTGTCTAATTATTAAGTTTTATACAGACTTTTATATTGTAATGTGTTTAGAGTTTGTCGATTTGTAAACTTCAATGTTTAGCCTAAAAGCAATTGGCAATCAAACAAACTTTGCATTGTTTGTTTGATTAGGATTTGAGTGAAAATATTTATTTTTCAATCAAATTAATTAGCTGACTGGATCAAAAATAAAATTGTTCAAGTATATAATTTACTGTATCTATAGGTAATCAGTGCATTTACTATATTTAGCCAACAAATTGTTTCAAAAATATTTAATAATATATTTTTTTATATTGTAAAAGCTTTAAATATAAAGGTTTGAAAATTTATTTTATTTGTTTTAAAAATTTTTATTCGCAATAACTTAATCATACAAAAGATTAAATCTGTTATAAACTTATGATATAATCTTTTTTATATAAAAACTAAAATTTAATATCTTATCTAAAAATTATTTTTATTTAACTAACTATAACTAAATAGTAAGAAATTATTATTTTATAAAATATAATTTATTATGTAAAATATATGCCTTAACTACATATACAAAATAAATCTTATTTCGACTCTTATTTCTATGCATTTATAAATTTTATTTATGAATTTATAAACAGATTTCCATATTTATAAGAATTCAGACATAAAATCACAATCTTTTTAAATATATGCAGAATATTCTGTATATATATTTTTAGTCTTATTTAATACAGTCTTGAAGTGTGTATTAGATAATAGAGCGAAGACTTATTGTATACAACAATGCTTTCAATGCAATCATTCTTTAGCTTTTAGAGTCAAAGAAATATCTCTAAATATCAGTGATTTTTGCTGTAAATAACATAACAAAACATTCAATGATTTATTTAGTGATACCCTTTTACTACTGTTCAGCACTTAATGGGTTGTGTTTTGAAAGCTTAAATCTAAATCAATAGTCCGTTTGTAAGTAATGTTAACACAAAATGTTAACATTGGTTGCAAAACATTATATATGATTTAAATATTTATATTTAATTAAATAATTTAAATGCAAAATATATTTTTTGAGGCAATTTAACAGATTTTTCAAAAAATATAATAAATAAATCCCACATTTAATGTATTGTTAGGTTGAATGTGTATTCATTGAAATGCAAAAATACGTGAATATATTGTCGATTGAGTTATTATATTAAGTTAAATATGGTGTTTAATAAATTATTTAATAGTTGAATAATTTTTTAATTTATATATTTTTCAATTAAATTAAATTTATGTTTAGATGTTTGAAAATGAAATTGCAATTTATATTTCAATTTTAAAATTTTGCTTTTTTTGTTAGCTTGATAAATTATTAATATAAACATGATATTAGGCACTAAAAAAATAATTTTTAAAAATATCTTACATGATTGATGTAAATATAAGATTAGGTAATAATTAAAATTAATTATTTTATATACAATATTATATACAGTAATAAAAATTAAAAAAATTTAAATTTAGAAAATTTATTATGAAGCTCAAAATTATACTATAAATTGTTTAATTAGCTTAAAATCAATATAATTAAGTAAAATTAATTAAAATTAATTAAGCCAAGTAAAAAAAATAAAATAATTTATTAAATGCCAAAAAATATAATTCTATTTATTAAATTTATTAATTAGATAATTGAAAATAAATAAATAAATATATTTGACAAAGCATCAAGACAATATTTGCTTTAATCTTTTCAATTCTGCAATAATAATAAAAAATAATAACTTTTAATAAATTATTTGATGTTTAAATAACATTTCAGTTTTAAAAATGCATTTTTATTTAACACTATATTTTTTGTTGTTATATTGGATATTATATGTGAAAAATCTTTTCAAATTGAACCGTATCGTTTTGATAACAAACAAAATTGAATTTTCAAAAAAAACCATCAAAACTATGGGCACATAAATTGTGGGCCACTTTGATGTGGCCATTAAATATCATGAGTAATGTTAGTTACATTCAATTTAATCAAATTTTATGGCCTAAAAGTCGTTAGGATTGTAAATGTATATCCAATTTATATGCTTTTTATGGCAACAATTCAATTGTTTGACCAAAAGATGCCATTTAAACACACTATATATCTTATGCTAAATAATGGATTTACTTTTAAGATATTATAATTAAATTTAAATATATTTTATACTAATTTACAATAATTTATAATTTATATTTATGCTAATAATTGACATATTATAATAATTAAATGGACAAATGCCAATACTTGGTATATAAATATTTATTAAATCACATTAATGATCTGTTTAATATTAACTTGGGGCAATTGTCATTATTATAATTTATAACTATAATAACATTTAATTCAGTTAACTTTTAACTACATTTTATTTTATAAGTTGCTTTATTTGAGTTTATAATTATTTTAAAATTAATTAAATTACATTATTGAACAAATAATATTAAACATAAAACTTATTTAAATAATCTTTTTTTAATATTTGGCAAACTACTTAAAAATTATTTATAAATTATAATTTATAAATTATAATATTCACTCAATATATCAGTTTGCTAATTATAATAACTAATTTGAAAAAATTAAAACAATTGTTAATTACAACAACTAATAATAAAATTTTATATTAATCTAATTTATTAAATATAAACATGTTTAAATATTTACATTATTTAATAGTTAAGTATAAACGCATTTCAAAGTTGATAACTTATTTTTAATTAACTAATACTAAATTTAATTTCTATGCTAATACTTTCCAGTATTATTAAAATACCAATAAATAATTTGTTTTTATATAAATATTTTGGGATCAAATTTACAAATTATTATTTTTAAAAATCACGATTTTTTAAAATTGTTTAATTAATTACTACAAAAATTTTGAATTAATAATATAATAAAGATTTTAAATAAATAGAAAATATAAAAATACACGACAAGAATAAATAAAGTCTATTATAATTATTTTATTTACAAAAATATAATATTCAAATAAAAGGTGCTTAACAATTTATCAGTTGTCAACAAATTTTAATTTATTAATAAAACAATTTATATGCAATAATAAATTTTATTTTTAATTTATACATGATTTTTAAGTGCATTAACGTGTACTACCATAATTGTTTTTGAATTCAAATTTTTAAATACTTTATATAATAATAATAACAAAAACTAGTACTTAATTAATGTCATAATTGAAATGAAATGAAATTTTTTATATTATAGTTGAATACAATTAATTCAATTGAGGGGTTGTTATGTGACGGAGGAGTCGTGAGCCTAACATGAAGTGTATAGACCAACAGTTCAATCGCCCAAACCATTTGGGGGTACACTATGTTTTCGCTATCATTAACTAACAATTAAAAGTTTTTTCTAATATAATATGCAATTAAATTTATATTTCCATTAACTATAATATGATTTTTATGTTTAAGCCATGCGTTTGGGAAGTATTAATAAATGTATTCAGTATTGAATATATATTTTGTTTGTGGAGGCCTTCAGGTATGAATGAGTGGTGAAAGTAGTATAGTATTAGTTGTTGTAAAGTTAAATCACACCCAAAAAAAATCGGGAACTGAACCAAAATATATATATAAAAGTTTTATTGCATTTTATTCTTACCATTCATTTCACATTATTTTATTTTCAAACCATTTGTGAGTTTATGATAATAACCGTTACATCAAATAGATAGTGAAAGTGTATATAACAAAAAAAGCTTTTACGATTGTGTAGTCATATTATAATATTATTTTGTGTGTGTGTTTAAACACCACCAGTGCTCTACTGTCCTCATCTCAAATAATATTGTTATATAAGAAAAAACTAGTCCTCAAAAAAATCTTTAATACATTGAACAACAAAACAAACACTGAATACTATTAACTTTAAAATATTTTATTCATAAGTTTTATATTAATTTTTTTTGGATAAAAATAAATTAAATTATGATATGCTGCCTAACATTTTAATAAGCTGGCTAATTTTAATATTAATACCCCATCGGCTGGTATTTGCTTATATTACTTACATTGAAGTCAAATATCCTTTATATGTAAGTTAACATGTTAAATTTATTTGACTATATAATATATAAAATATATATAATCTATATATCTATGCAAACATTGCAAAATATTCTGATAATATTTATAGATCTGTATATAATAATTTGAGATATATTTTTTGAAATCATTTACTTTACTTTTATTTTTTGTTTGTCTCAATAAAATTGCATTTTTATTTATTTGTAATGATTTTTCTAACATGAGAATCAATATTGGAAAGTAATGTGAATAAAATATATAAAAATCTTACGCTTGAAATATGTATATAAAGTTAAAATGATTTCTATTTGATTTTGTCATTGATTTTTTTTTTGAGAAAAAAATTTATTTTACATCAAAAATATTTGATATTAAAAATAGTTTTTGTGATATAAATCTGCAAAGAAAACTGTGTCAATATATGCTTACAAAATATATTAAATAACTTGTAATTTCAATATGTATTACAAATTTTGCTTATTTTAAATAATTTAGTAAACTTAATTTCATAAAATTTGGCAACAAGTTATTTAATTTATTTATATTGTTTTGTATGTGTTTTGTAATAATTTAATTTATAACATTGAAAAAATTCATATCAAATGAAAGCAAATAAAATGAAATTAATTAACTCAAAACAAGTTTAATTTAATTTATTTATTTAATATATTTATTAGATTTCCCATAAGAGTTAATTAATATAACAATTAATTATTATTATTATTATTATAACTTTAGAAAATTGAATTAAGAGTTATTAAAGTGTAATAAATGAAAATTTATATAACAGACAAATACTAGATTATAGTATAAAATGATTGATCTAGTGTTTTGATATAAGCTAGATACATTTTCATTGTCATTAATTATTGACAAATAAAAAAAATACAATTTAATGTTTAGTTATTTATTAGATTTTGTTTTTTATGTGGAGTGAAAGATTAATTACCGGTGAGACAGGGCTTACAAAAAACACATTAAACCTAAACTTAATAAAACATTTATATAAGTAATATAACAATTTAGAAATAGTATACATATGTATTATATACAGATATATTAATAATATAATATTATACTAATAAATATTTAATTCATAATAAATAGGGAGAGCGATCAGCACCGGGCAGTCCATGGCCTATACCTCAACGATGGACTCGTTTTGGACAGACATTACTCGTGAGACCAAAGAGTTGGGGTTTATTGAGAGGGGCGTCGGATAAAGAGTTGGAATGTGATGTCATCAACAAAGCTCTGAAACGATACAATCGTATAATTGCAGAAATCACTGACGGAAGTGCTGTCGACAGCATCGATGACAGTAATACACAATACAAAAGTCAATACACGGCTAATATAGTTAGCGAAGTGAGTGTTAGTGTTAATCAAGTCGAGTGCCATTCAGACACATATCCAGCGCTGGGCGACGACGAGTCCTATTCAATAGCCATTCACTCGAGGGATCGCCAGAATGCAGTCATTACAGCCAACACCATATGGGGTGCCATCAGAGCCGTCGATACATTTAGTCAACTTCTGTACAAAGACTACAAAACTAACAATACTTTAGTCAATGCAACTATGATTGACGATTGGCCACGATTTTCATACAGAGGTCTACTCTTGGACACCGCCAGACATTATATACCCGTCGATGTACTATTGCTTAACTTGGTCAGTTTATATTTTATTCATATACTATTACATAGTCTATTACATTTTATATTTTAATTTTTAACAATGTTTATAAATTTTTTATTTAGTTTTGTATTTAAAATTTATTATTCAACTTATTTTTCTGTATTTAATTAATGAGTTGTTTAGCATTTTATAGAATTGCATCACAATTATTCATTATTTAAATGCATTTAAATATAAGTAATATAATATTACTAATATTGGTTTTAAAATTGATTTAAATTGTTAAGATGTTAAATATATTAATTTTGTATATTATTATAAAACACAATTTAGCATTTTAGCATCTAGTGTTTTGTTAATATATTAGAAAAACTTTTTAATTAAAATGTTTAAAACTTATAAATTAAATATAAAATCACTTAAAAAATAATATTAACTTAAAGTACTGCCATTATTTTGAATATAATTTATTTATTTAATACAAATTTTTATTACACTTCAAAGTTTTAAAACTTTAATAATTTTATATTTAAAAAAAATTTGGTAAGAATTAACAGCTAAATAACATAATTAAAACTTTTTATTAATATATTTTAATTAAAAGCTAAAATAAATATACCACTAAAAGTATAGCTAAAATGAATTAATAATCTTAATTTATACCCAAGAGTTTAAATATAAAATTTATTATTTTTTTTAGGTCCTATTAATTTAAAATTATAAATATTATATAATTTATATTATAAATGTTTATAATTCACATAAATTAAACTTATTAAAGAGACCAGTTTATTTTTCAAAATAATAAAATTGATATAATAATGCATTTATTTTAAAAAGTTGAGCTCAGATTACAAATAATTTTATTAAATATAATAAATATCAGTAAAAATAAACTAATAACTTTATTTTTTAACTAAATCAGCCAAGCTATTTATTGTCTATATAGAATTATGTATTAATATCAGTTAATTGATCATAAAAAATGCGGATATTAAAAATTACATCTTAATTGAACAAGTATCAAATCTATTAATCTATCAATTAATGGCATTTTAAAATTAAAGTTTAATTAAGATCTTATATTTTATATTAAAGATATATTTTACAAGTTATTAACCGCTGATTACTAAATAAATACACCCACTTATACACCAAATACATCCAGTGATTTATAACCTGTTTATTGATTAAAGAAATTTTTATTAATACATTTGAAATTGTAATCAAATGTATATATTTATATCAATTTTCTTTGAAATAATTTTATTTTTTAAGTAAAAATCTTTCCACTGAAACTTATTATAAAAATATTATATTTCTTTAATTTACATTTAATGACAAAATATTTTTATACAATATATAATGTATAGAATCAAATAAAACTAATTTTGCATCATGATAATTGAATAATTAATTTTTTATTCATTATATAAAAAATATTTTATTACATTTATAATTATTTGTTAATTAAAATATTGTTTTCCAAACATTTAAATATTAATTAAAATATTAATAAAAATATATTTTATTTACAAAATTAATTAAATTAAATTAGCATATAATAGACAAATAAAATACAATATAATTTATAAATTTAAATAAAGTCTAACTACAATATAATAATTAAAGTGTAACTTATTTGATTAATGAAAGCATTTTATCAAATTTATACAATTTAGGACGCAATGGCTTATAATAAAATGAATGTATTTCACTGGCATATAGTGGATGACCAGTCGTTTCCATTTGAGAGCAAATTATTCAAAAACTTAACACAATTAGTGAGTATTTATTACATACTTTGTTTTAATTTTTTTTGTTTGTAACTCTCATTAATCAAATTAAAAAATTAATTATATTTATGTATATTAATTATACAACTGTTTGCTGCCTAACCGACAGAACGCTTACAGTCCAGAGCACGTGTATAGTCAACGAGATATTAAACGGATCATTAGTGAGGCCAGACTTCGTGGTATACGAGTTATCCCGGAAATCGATACCCCCGGTCATACACAAGCTTTTGGCAAAGCCTTTCCCAGTAAATATATTAATTTTATATTACTCTCTCTCTCTCTCTCTCTCTCTCTCCCTCCCTCTCCTCTTCCCTATCATAAGATATAATTACTTATAATTACAACATAAGATACAATTGTTGTGATCCTTCCGACGACAGTAACGGTGTTATTCTGTCTTTTGTTTTTTCTGTCTTTGAAAAAACCAAACAATTTATAAGTTTATAATTTTTGGGTCAAATTTCTTTCATCCCAAGTGATTACGATGAACGACACTATAAGTTATATATCATTAGCTGATGCTTTCACTGACGCTACCAGAAAACAAAATGTTGATTACAGTTAACAGAATCAAAATTGCTTAATATTTTGGTCACAAAATCAGCTTTTTTGCTATAAAAAAAAGTCGCTCTATTTTTTATGCCTTAACTATAGATTTTGTAGATTAAACGCTAAGTTTTTTGGATGAAGTTTATTATATAATACAATCTGGATATTGGATATTATCCGGAAAAAATACAAAAATCAATAAATATTAAATTATATTTTTTGTCAAAAATTTAATATTTATAATTTTTTAAACACTTGATATAAATTTTTGAGACTACTTTTTATAATGCTATAAATATCAATAAAAAATGCTTATGAAGATAAATTAACAAAGAAGTTGTCCGACTTATTTTTTAAAATTATTTTTTGTTTGCCAAACATTATATCAATAATTTGATAACAGAATA
>JAQIWK010000459.1:0-16233 GCA_034695265.1 Dissorhina ornata | reverse complement strand
ATACCCTTTCCGGGTCTCTCCTCTTCCCACCACTTCCATATGTGCTCTTCATTCTCCTCCTTCTTCACCCGCTTCTTAGCGGGACTCTTGTCTGGACTCGAATTCACTTCCTTTTTAACCGTTTTCTTGCTTTTCGTATCACTTTTCTTGGTATCCTTTTTACCACTCTTTGACTTTTTCTTAGAGCTTTCGTAGTCATCGTCGTCTTCATCAGAATACGACTTCGACTTCTTTTTACTCTTCGACTTGTCTTTACTCTTAGACTTGTATTCTTCTTCCGAATCATATTCGCTCTCATAATCCGAGTCTTTCTTTCGTTTCTTACTCTTAGGTTCAGATTTGACGCCATTCTTCTCGGTCTTCACTTTCTTTGAAGATTTAGGTGAATATTCATCGTCAGAGCCTTTGCGCTCTTTCTTCACACTTCGAGACAACTTCTTGGAGAGCGGTTCGTCGTCGCTGTCGTCGGCTTCTGAATCGCTTCTCTCTCTCTTAACCGACTGAGAGCTTTCACTGTTGTTGTTGTTATTGGTGTTGGCCTGCGAGTGGTCAACACTGTCCTCTGAATCACTCGGCTCTCTCTTAACAGACTGTGAGTCATGAGAGCTATTGTCGTTGTTGTGGCTGTTATTATGATTATTGGTGTGCGACTCACTGTCCGACGAGTAGTCTCGTCCGTTATTATCCATGTCATCCGAGTCGCTCATCTCCTATTGATTCCTATCAATCGATGCACTAATCGGTCATTAAATGGATATCTTTTCGACCAACAAATGGCTGCAAAATCAGCGGTTAATAGTCCAGCGGTTTATGGGGAGAGAGAGAGCAGTGGTTAGCGTTGAATAGAGTTAAGTATTGAGTCTATTGTGTTGTGTTCTATTGAGTCGAGTCAGTGCTCCAGTGCTGCCAAATGCAGCCAAATGTGTGGCAAAGGCTGTGAATGTAGAGCGCATGTCAATGAGTCGATCGTTACAATGGGTTTGCGTTGACTGTTGTGAACCAAAAGCCGTATTTATATATCTCTTTAAACATTAAGCGATAAGTGTATGGCTGACAGTCGGTCTTACGTGTCATGTTTGTGCCGTTGGTGTGAGAGGTGAGCGCCGGTACTAAAAGCTGTGTTGTGTTGGGTTTGGTTTCGACTCCATCTTTGAGACAGAGCTTTATATTTGAGTCGAGTTAGTGAGTGACTGATCACTGATTGACACTCTCATCACATCCACACATATGACACTACCATCTGAACCATCGGCTCATCACTGATTTGTTTTGGTAATTGTTATGCTTTTGACTAACTATTGATTGTTTTTGTAGTCAACCAGTGATCGCGCATTGCTTTCAATCAATTGATTGCATTTGTCTGATGAAAGCCGGCGTTCACTGCAAACACCCAATCATTTGTTGAATTGAATGCTTGACTTGATTTGGTGTCCATTTAATTAACTAATTGTCTTATAATTGTATTTGTTTTGGCATTGATTTGCATTACAGAGCGAGAGATTGATTGGACGTAACCATTGGTTTGGTGACAGAAGTGTTATTGTGTGTGAAGAAGTCGATCTATTGTTCACTATTTGTGTTGAGGGGATTGAATGTCAAAACCGATATCATAGCTATCAGTGGGATATATTCGCGAGTCTTGTGGACCTCTTCCTCATCAGTAATGCCATTACCGTCGCGATCGAGGGTTTACGCTGATGTCAACTCTCACCGATCGAGAGACTACTGGGACTACGAGTCGCATGTAGTCGAGTGGGGCAATCAGGATGACTATCAGTTGGTGAAGAAGTTGGGTCGCGGCAAGTACTCGGAAGTGTTTGAAGCCATCAATATCACCAACAATGAAAAGTGTGTCGTCAAGATATTAAAGGTAATCTATCAATCATTCACTTACTGTTCAATGAACCGCATGTTTCTAATGTCTTGTCGTTATCTTGTCATCCCATAGCCCGTCAAGAAGAAGAAAATCAAACGCGAGATTAAGATATTAGAGAACTTGAGGGGCGGACCAAATATCATAGCTCTTCAAGCGGTGGTCAAAGACGCTGTGGTAAGTGTTTTGATGAACAACTATCGCATTGATTGTATGGATGATTGACTGGTTGTTTTGTGGTGATAGTCGCGTACGCCAGCTTTGATCTTCGAGCACGTGAATAATACAGACTTCAAACAATTGTATCAAACGCTAACCGATTACGACATCCGTTTTTATTTGTATGAATTACTCAAAGCCTTGGATTACAGCCATAGTATGGGAATTATGCACAGAGATGTCAAACCACACAACGTTATGATTGATCACGAAAATAGAAAAGTATGTCCACTTGTTTAGCACCCGAACCCAAGCTTTTTATTAATACTTGATAATACAGTTAAGGCTAATCGATTGGGGTTTGGCTGAATTCTACCACCCGGGTCAGGAATACAATGTAAGGGTTGCCTCCAGATATTTCAAAGGCCCCGAACTACTGGTCGACTATCAGATGTACGACTACTCATTGGATATGTGGTCATTGGGTTGTATGTTGGCGTCAATGATATTCCGAAAGGAGCCCTTCTTTCACGGCCACGACAACTACGACCAACTCGTTAGGATTGCCAAAGTGTTGGGCACCGAAGACCTCTACGAATATCTCAATAAATATCAAATAGAACTCGACCCCCGATTCGATGACATTCTCGGCAGGTCTGACCAGTAACAGCCATTTATTTGTTTGTCAATCACTTAACTTAATCCATAATGCTTTGTATGTGTTTACAGGCACTCGAGGAAACGGTGGGAGCGTTTCGTTCACAGCGAGAACTCTCATTTGGTGAGCCCCGAGGCGCTCGACTTTTTAGACAAATTATTACGTTATGATCACACGGATAGGCTGACGGCCCGTGAGGCCATGGATCATGCCTACTTCTGTATGTTACCCATATTTGTTTGTTGCTTGCATTGGTTTGTCTAACGCATGCCATTTGTTTTTGTTGACCAATAGATCCCGTTGTGAAGGATGCGACGGCCCGTTCTTTCATAGACCCGCAGCGTCTGACAGGCCATAGCGGGACTCCACCTCCAGTTGCATCTGTAGGAGAATTAAATCCCCAAACCGTTACCTAATATTATATGTATTTTTTATTCAATTCTTAATAATAATTGAACTCATCTTAAAGTAAACTAAATAATCCATTGAGAAAACGATTCATTATTATTACCTATAATTTACAGCTTGTATTAAAAAACAATCGGTTAAACGGTTTAAACTCTATTTATTTGTTTGTTTTTTATTAATTATAAAAACTATTGAAATTGGTTTTGTTAGTTATGCCATTTTAAAATTTATTTTATGAGTTTATATTGGATACAACTTGATCTTAAATTATATGTAAAAATGATCGCAATTTTCATTTCTATTTTTATTTATAAAATTAATTAATTTTTTTGTTATGTTTTTGAGCGTTATGTTCATAACAGAAAACAATAATTATTACAAATCAAAGTAAAAACAAATTTTTTTCTTGAATCGAGTAATTGCTATCAAAAATGAATGTTTAATAATAATAAGAAATTTCAATAATAAAGATATCAGTTTTTCAAAGATATACAGGTAATTAGAAATATATTTATTAGTTTTATTTTTTAAATAGTTTTTAAAATAATTTAGTTATTAATTTTATATTATACTTATTGTGAAACAAAAGCAACAAATTGAATATGTGTTAAAATGTAAAAATATTTAGTTCAAACAAATGAGAGTAAAACTAAATATATGGATTCAATTACATGGGTAAATGGGTTAAATGCTTTTTGTTTGCTAAAAATGCTTAATTTATTAATATATACCAAAGGATGAACCACTATATTTAGTAAGTTTATGGCATTTATTACAAGGATATACTTATTATGCAATTAGGTATAGTAATTGGTTAATTATGGTGAGATTAATGATCAATTTATAATCATCGATGGTCATAATGTTCATAACATATTGATTTTATATAATAATATTCATACAAAAATTAAATTGACTTTTTTAGTAACACATGCACTAAATCTTATATCAATTTGTGATAATTTGTAATTAAATGTAATCATTGTCAACGTTTGCAAATTATTACTAAATTAAGAATGTTTAAAAATAGTTATTTAATTTAATGATTAAATATACATTTTTAAATAATAAATTATAATTTAATAAATATACAAAACTAAATTTCTATAAAATTGCAAAATTATATTTGTTAATAAATGTTTTTGGTTATTTTTAAACATTTATAAATTACAATTATTATTAAAGAATTTGAGCAGGTTCATTGAAAATATTTATAAGAATATTCAATTAAGTAATACATTGTAATCATAATGCTTTACACAGTATAATATTATAAATATTTCAATTCATTTAGTAAATTCAAAGTAGTTTTCACTTAACAATTATTTATTATTTGGTTAAAAATAAAGTTCAAATCTAATCTTAGCAGAGATTAGATTTATTTAGACATTTAATTAGTGAAAAAAAAACAATTTAAAATACAATATTTATATTTACGTTAATATTTTTGATTATGTTTAAAATGTTGAAATATTATTTTAAATTAATTAGTTTATTAGTTACTTTAATTTACTGTAATGCAAAATGTATTGACAAATATAATGAAAAAGATTATTATCCGACTAATAAAGAGCAAATTGAATACAATGTTACAATTGGAGATTTCGCAAATACTCTTGATCATTTTTGGGTACGAATAGAATTGCTTTATATAAACTTGTTTAAGTAAAACAGGGTGATTTGTTTTTAAATATAAATTTTATTGACAAAATTTAGGAAAGCACTGGATTTTGGTGAGAATTTAATATTTGTTTAGTAATTATTAAATTTGAGTGTAATTTTTCATCTCCAAAGTCCTCCCGATCCACACGACAAGTCATATGAATATATGCTAAGCAATGATATGAACCAAAATCTGGTATTAATAGGATCTTTGCCCCACAATGGCATCAAACAAATCAGAATTCATTATCTTTTAAAACTAATTTCAGCCAAATATAGTTTAAATCAAATTCATTATAATTATACTAATTTGGATATATTTTTGACTAAACTTAAAGACAATAATTTAAGACCTGGTTTTGAAATTATGGGAAATCCTTCTAATATTTACAATGATTTTGAAAACCGAACTCAAGTTCTTCAATGGAAAGATCTGGTCAAAGAATTGGTGACTCGTTATATCCAAATGTTTGGATCAAATTATGTAAAACAATGGAATTTTGAGTCTTGGAATGAGCCATCGATTGAATTTAAAAATCATTTTAAAGATAATATAAAAGTCACTCAAAAGGGATTTCTAAACTATTACGACGCCTCCTCTCTAGCGCTTCAAGAAGTTGATAAAACTTTGACATTTGGAGGTCCCGGTGATCATTGGCCTCAAAATACAACAAATGGCCCGTTTGTTATAGATTTAGTCAAACATTTTATTAATGGTTATAATTATTTGAGTGGAAAGAAAGAAGATATTAAATTAGACTTTATTTCATTGCACGAAAAGGGCAAAAAGGGTCAGTCGTCTTACACGGATAGTCTAGAAGACAAAGCATTAAATGATATTCAAAATGAATTTCCATCACTAAAACACTTACCATTTGTAGATAACGAAGGCGATCCTGAAGTATATAGTTATAAACTTATTATTGAAAATCTTTAAGCAATTTTGATTTTTTTAAAATATGAAATATGTTTGTATTGAAAGGCCGGTTGGAATCTGAATAGAACCTGGAGAGCCGATAACAGATATGCGGCCACTGTAGTCCAAGTATTGGCCAGACATATTTATAACTACAATCACACAAACAAAATGTCATTATTTGCCTTTGATAATGCATTTTTAAGCTTTTATCCATTTCAGTTCACCCAACGAACACTTTTAGCCAGGCATTAATTTGATTTTTAAATAATTATTTAGTTATTATTATTTAAGTAATTAAAATATAAAATTATTTTTATTTTTATGTTTTGAAAGATTTCAAATGAACAATACTTATCCACATTATACTGAATTTGTGCGAAAGCCATCGTACTCTATAATGGGATTACTATCCAAATTGGGCAATACTTTGGTTCAATTTAAAACTAATTCTGCCACTAATTCAACGGTTAATTTAATATCAACTGCTTTTATACAAAATGAACCAAAATTTGATTCAAGATTTGAACAAAAGTTTGTTTGAAAACAATTTTAATATAATTTTACTGTAAAATAACTTTTGTATGTTTCAGAGCCACAGAATATTCTCATTTGTTTGTCAATTCTTTGGACACATTTGTTTCAAATCAAACAAATAGTATTAAATTTAATTTTATATTAAATCAAAACATTACTTTTGATGGCGAATGGAAATGGTCTCAATATATTATGGATAACAACCATACAAATCCGTTTAATATTTGGTCTCAATATAATTGTCCTGATTATCCATCGCCACAAATATTTGCGCAAATGAGACAACAAGAGGTCTGTAATAATGTTTTAAATTTATAAGTTTAAACACATATTAACTTTAAATTCTTATTCATATTAAAGGAGCCTTTTATTAAAGTTAATTCAGAAAATTTAAAATTAATATCAAATGTATGGACACATACTTTTGATATTGCATTTCCGGGCATTTCTTTGGTACATATTTGTCGCAAAACTAGTATTATACCCGAAAAGGTTTGAAAAATTGTTTGGTTGAAAAATTATGTTTAAATTATTACAGTATTTAAGTAATATTAAAATAAAATGATAGATTACTAAACTTCAAGGAATTCACATAACAAACACATCAGTATTACTTAATTGGTTTACTTCAACCATCAGGTTAGCCAAGAATTATATTTATTTTTTAGTTTGTGTCGTAAAAGTTTTAAAAATCTTATTGAATATCTATCTTAAGATGTCTAAAGACATATGAAGTCGAATATTCCAGAAGCGGTGCCAATGAATCGTTTGTCAGAATAAATAAAAATGATATTATTTTTCCTTCGTTTCAGTTTACGGGTCAGTCAAACCAATGAAAGATAAAATTTTAAAAATTTTAAATATTAATAATGATTTATATTTTAAAGAATTAATTCAAAACCAAACTGTATTTGGATTTTATCGCATAAGAGCCGTTGATTTTTGGGACAGAAAAAGTGAATTTTCTGATATCTTAAAGTGGAATATTGGATAATAATGTATTTAAATTACTTTTAATTTGTAATTAATATAAATTAAAAACATTTTTTCGGTGAAATTAATGTTAACCAATATCTTGTAAATCAGGAAAATTACAAATTATATTTTTAAATTTACATATTTTATATATTTTATAAGTTACAAATTCTGTTTATTCTGTAATTTATAAAATTATAATATATAAGAAGTTTTGATTACAAAAAAATCAAAGGTTGTTTACAAGTTATTTAAAAGTATTGTAATTTTAATTTTATTTAATTTTAAAAATACATATTTAGTTAATCTGATCCTTATATTACTTTAAAAATTTAGTGAATAGACTATAATTTAGTGGTCATTATAGTGCAGTCACTGCAATCAGTGCACTGCAATGTTTACAACATGTAGTGCAAAACGTGCCCTCAATTGAATGTAACGTTGTTTGTGAATGTGTTGTATGTATAGAGAGCTGCGATGAAAGGGTTGCATATTTTGTGAGTCGCAGACACTGCCAGACAGTAGTCTCGTAAAGAAGAGTCTATTCAGTCGTTGACTACTTGTTTATCACTGATTGGATTCACTGATTGTGTGAAATACTTTCCCAACAAATGGTGATCAACACGAGTGGTGGTGTCGGTGACCAACCGGTGGCCGACGTTGTCTTTCTGGTGGAAGCGACGGCTAATTTAAGTCCTTATGTCGAGAGTATTAAAACCAATTATATTATACCAACTCTTGAGTTAGTTATCATCTCATCGGTAGCTTTTGGCCAATTTTTTGATTTCATACTTATTTGTCTCATAATGACAGGTACTTCAGTGGCGGACCACCCGATGAGCGAGACTATGGCTTTGATAACAATGTACTAATTAATTGTCACCAAAAGTCTGACCGATTCTTAAGATACCATAAACTAAAATCTAAAGTCTTTTAGTTTAGGTTAAAAAACAAAGTATCGATTGTTTTATCTTTAATTTGGATCAATATATCTGTAATTAGTTATTGTTTAGTAGATGTATAACAAGTCCAGGGATCAGATGTTTGATGAGTCTTTGAATCGCGTCACACTTTTTTATGTTTAATCAAATGATGTATTGATTGTTAATGAAATGCATTGCTTAGTATAACTGTACGTTATATGCTTTGGTGGCGTTTATGACCGTTGATTGCGCTCCAGAGCCGGCCTCCCAGTGCTTCGCACCGACCACTAGCTCTCACCGATTGTTGCAATGGTTGGACAAAATACAGTACGTATTGAATGAGTTATAGTTTGGTATATATTTGATCCAATGGGTGATGAATGACTGTTTTAGATTCATTGGCGGCGCCGGTGAGTCGTGTTCGCACATTACCGAAGGCTTCAGTACAGCTCTGCAGGTGTTCGACGACTTTACGGCTCTTCGCGAGAATACGGCTTCCAATATAATGTCAAAGACAACCAAACACTGTATTCTTATCTGCAATTCTCCGCCATATTCTGTCCAAACACTGGAGAGTCAGACGTACGCCGGACTCAAGATTGAAAGACTGGCGGCTCTGATGTCTGAAAGACACATTAATTTCAGTATATTTTCTCCGAGAAAAATGAGTTTTTTATATAAGTTGTACGAAGAAGCCGGCGGTGACCTCACCCAAGCACTCAACAAGAACTTCGCCAAAGATAAGCGTCACTTAGTATTGTTGCGCGGATTTCAACTACAGGAGCGCCCGCTTAGTCCCCAATCGACAACAAATGTCGATCAAAAGACATCACAAAATTCGCCGATGAGTCAGACTCAAGGCATTAAGAGATCAATATCTCCCAGTCCGGGCAATCAATCCGTATCCATGAACTCTACCCTTCCTAATGTCAACTCTACATCAAACCTAACCACTCAAATGCATCCGACGGGACCTCAACTCGGAATGAATCGATTGCCTCATCCGTCTGTTATCAACACCGATATCCCATCGCCTTTCCCTCCAAACAAGGCTCCGACGCCCGACTCTATAGTGAAGGCCGCTCGCGGATCATCTCCTGTTCCAATGTCTCCCTTTCCAAACGCACAGACAGTTTCAATGTCTTCGGCGCCATCACCTAATTCTGTACTAAAGGATCAGTTGAAAATACGAGCTCCACATTCAGGCAATATTAGGGGTGTTGTTCCCAATCAACAAATGGTATCCGCTCCTGGTTATCAGCCAGGTCTTCAACAGCCTGCGCCCACATTAGTTAGTTTGGTGTCACAACCACCCCAACCAATCAAACAAAACCCTATTGTCAACACATCGGGCATAAGACCGGGCCAACAGATACGCAATCAACAGCCTATGTCTATGCCTTTTTCTGCACCGCAAGCGCCGTCACCACAACCTCAACCGTCGCCGCTCTCTATGCAAAGAGCAGTTCCATCACCCATAATGACACAATCAGTACCCTCTCCCATGCAACAACAACAACAACAGCAGCAACAACAACAACAGCAGCAACAACAACAACAACAGCAGTCATTCCCACAACCGGTCACTACAATGAATCAATCGCAGCCACAGTTTGTGACCACAGGCGCAGGTATGCCACCCAATCAAATGAAAGAGCAAAGGCGTCGCATTTGGGCCGGTATTATAGAATATCAGGAAAAGCCCGTACAGCCCGGACCTGTCAATCCTACCAATCGTATCACATATTCACTCAATTGTCAAATTTCATGTCATGTGGTTAACGGCGAGTCGGAAATCAATGCCGATAAATGGCCCGAAAAGCTGGTGCTTTCACTTCTGCCCAAACAACTAATAATGCGTTTGTTTCCTATGCTTAAGAACGGATCATATCATATAAGTCTTCACTTTTCTAACGACACCGAACAAGGATTGTCTAAACTGAGCAAAATTATGAGCACTAATTGGGTTTGTGTTTGATATTTGTCTTAATTGAGTTAAACATTAAATATTGTTTTGGTCTGACGACAGGTCGGGTGCATTCAATTCACTGCTCTTAGTATACGAATGATGATTATCTTGTATATGCCCGACAAAAGGTAAATTATTGTTGTCTATTGTTTGTGCCATCTTTTAATATTGATTGATGTGTTTGATGACTGTATTGATTAGGATGTATATGGGATTTGTGCCGCACGACCAGGAAGAATTCTTCAAAGCCATGCGAGAGATTATTGAAACCCATAAGAAGGAACAGCACGCCAAACAACAACAGCAAAAAATGGTGAGAATGGGATTAGCAAGTGGTCACACTTTGCATACCTGTTAACTCATGTTTTTAATTGATTTGATTTAATAGTTTTGGTTTTGTTTAATTATATTTTTATTTTGAATTTAGTCAAGAGATTAATGTTTTAAATATTTTAATAATTATTAGAAAAAAACTAAAACATTAGAAAATAAATCAATTTTTTTAGTATTTTAAATCATACAAAGAATTAGACACAATAATGATGAGATTATTTGTTATTAGTTGGTCAACCCAGGCGGTCAAATGCCAATAGGTTTAGGTCCACAGCAAATAACCATTGCTGGGGCGCAAACACAATTACCCGGACAAATGCCGGTTCAGATATCTGTTCAATCATCACAATCGCAGCCAATATCCGCTCAGAACAGTATATTCCAGGTATTGAACACATTATCACTTATTATTGGTCACTGACTGCCTTATGTGTACTTTTGGCTAACTCTCATTTGATTAGTACTTAATTTGATGATTAATTAAATGATTTGTATATTAATGAAAAAGTTGCAGCAAATGTCTGGTGGAACTATGCAACAACAACAGACACCGGCATCTATGCCCGGTATGAACACATTGTCGACTACAATGGGTCCATCACAAGGCCAACAACCGCCACCACAACAGCAAAATGTATTGCTAAACCAAGCTCTGGGAACTGTGCCTCCAAATCAGACACAAAACACGTTCAATATTCAAGGATTAGCTCAAAATCGCGGACAATCGATGCCTCCAACGCCGCAACAAACTCCTAACAATCCCGGTGGTCCTCAGTTTGGTCTAATTCAAAACCAATCGGTACCGCAACAGATGCCTAATACTGGATCGCGATTCAGTTCTTCAATTAACTCTTCAATGAACGCTTCATTAAACGCTGCGCTAAACCCTTCGTCCGAAAGGGAGAAAAATTTGTTAGCCATTCAACAGTTGGAACAAACACTGAAAGAGGCGCAGAGGAAGGAAATGGAGTTTCAACAACAACAACAACACCATGTCGTCCCCATTGATATGAATCAACAACAACAGCAACAAAGTCAACAACAGTTACAACAAACACAAATCAGACAAACACTTCAGCAACAGTTACAACAGAAACAGTTCCAACTTCAACAACAGCAGCAACAACAACAACAGCAACAACAACAGCAGCAGCAACAACAACAGGTGACCAGCGGTATAAACAGTAATCCACAGCTCAGGCACCTCTTACAGCAACACCAACAACAGCAGCAACAACAGCAGCAAATGAGGGCTTCTTTACCGCAGCAGCAGATACTTGTTCAGCAACAGAACATGGGATTAGTTCAACAGCCGGGCGGACAAGTGCCGCAGTTTCGTCTGCAGGGACCCAACACTGTCATGAATAACATGAACCAATTGGGTCAACAACAGACACAACTGCAACAGAATCGCACCGCAAACGTCTGGGACAACCAGGGATTGCTTGACTTTTAAATCATTTTTCTATTTAAAAACCAAAAAAGCTTTAAATTATTTATATTTTAAGTCTTATATTTAATCTTATATTTTGTGTAAATTTTTTATATATTTTGAGACAAAATTTGTTTTTACGTTATAATGAAATGGTTTTTTGTTTAACTTTACATACATTAAACCAAATATAATGTTGATTACAGCATAAGATTTTTATTAATAAAATAAATTATGTCAAATTCATTAAACAAATTGTTTGACTATTTAATTGATTTATTACTAATAAATAAATAAATTATTAGACTCTAAAATGATATTAAATTTAATAGCACTTGAAATCAATTGTAATTCAATTCAATCATAATTAATATGAAGTGAAGACAAAAGTTAGAGTACTTTAAAGATAACTGAATACAGAGTTTGAGAGTTAAATGTTTGCGCGAAATGTCAGACAAACCATTGAGCACTCGATGCGCTGACAGTGTTTGGCAACAGACTAACCAAACTTCACATTAGAACTGAACTTTTGAAGTCAATATCAATTTGAAGGCAATATTTAATGTGTTTTTTAAACTTAAATACAATGTTTATCTGTATATTGAATCTCATTTAAACTCATTAAACAATTTATATATTCAAGCAATCAATCCGTCAATGCTTTTGAATTTGT
Source organism: Dissorhina ornata (assembly GCA_034695265.1). Taxonomy (NCBI): domain Eukaryota; kingdom Metazoa; phylum Arthropoda; class Arachnida; order Sarcoptiformes; family Oppiidae; genus Dissorhina; species Dissorhina ornata. The sequence continues at coordinate 3,715 of JAQIWK010000459.1, read as the reverse complement.
GATATATTTTTTAAATACATTTTTTTGGATTCAATTAAATTGTATTTTGTTTAATAAATTGATGAATAGTTTGAATAAAATTGAAATCTAATTAACAAATTATAATGAATTCAATTGTATTGAAAAAGTTGACACTTTATGGACACAATTTGAATGATTATACAAATTGTGTCCAATTTTGCAAACATTTAAATCAATTGTAAATATATTTATGTTTTGAATATTGGCTTTAAATTCATTAAATTATTACTACATTTTACAGCTCCAGAAGAATGGGCTCTTCGGCGGCGTTAACCATGGATTCAATTAATCAAAGGGTCAGACATATGGAGTACGCCGTCAGAGGACCTCTTCCTCAAAGGTATGACATTAAGATTATTGGCAATCATTGGTTACAGACATACGGTTTGTTTGTTAAGAGCTCTTCAATTGGAGAAAGAGTTAAAAAGTGGCCAAAAGAAGCCGTTTGACGAAGTGATCCGCGCAAACATTGGTGACTGTCATGCCATGGATCAGAAGCCAATCACTTTCTTCAGGTAAACATTGTTTGATTTGACGATATCTTTGAAGGCAATTGTGTGATAATAACGTGTTGATTGGCAGACAAGTATTGTCCGGTGCTGTGAACCCATTGGAAATGCATTCAAACCCTAATATACCGAAAGAAGTGAAGGAAAGGGTGGATGAACTGCTAGATGGATGCGGTGGTAGATCTGTTGGCGCATATTCTGAGGCAACAGGCGTTGAAATAATCCGAAGACATGTCGCTAAATATATTGAAGAAAGAGATGGTTTGCCGAGTGATTGGCAGAATGTAGTGCTGACCACCGGTGCTTCCGAAGGCGCCAAAGCTATTCTGGGTTTCATTAATAGTTCATCAAATGATGGCATTCCCACTGGTGTTATGGTTCCGATACCACAATACCCGTTATATTCGGCCACTTTGACAGAAATGGGTATGAATTTGGTTTCATACTATTTGGACGAACAAAACCAATGGGCGCTGGATATCAACGAACTTCGTAGAGCTCTCGAAGAATCCAAGAAAGTCTGCAAACCGAAGGCCATTGTTGTGATAAATCCGGGAAATCCGACCGGTTCTGTACTGACTAAACAAAACATTGAAAATATAATTCATTTTGCAAATGAAAACAATTTGCTTATTATTGCTGATGAAGTATATCAACACAATATCTGGGATCCGAGCGCTAGCTTTCATTCATTTAAGAAAGTTATGCACGAATTGGGTGTCAAACTCGAGTTGGTGTCTATGATGAGCGCTTCCAAAGGTTAGACATCATAGAGTTTTTTTTAAATTTTAATTAACAAAATTTTTTAAAAACTATAGGTTTTATGGGAGAATGTGGTCTAAGAGGCGGTTATTTAGAGTTATCTAATTTTGACGCCGAAGTCAAAGCAACTTTCTATAAGATGTTGAGCGCAAGACTTTGTTCATCAGTTTTGGGTCAAATAGCGATGGATTGTGTGATTAACGCTCCACCAAAAGGCACCCAATCTTACGATTTGTATGAAAAACAAAAACAAGAATCATTGGAATCGCTTCGGTTAAGGGCTCAACTGATTGCCGAAACTTTTAACTCAATTGAAGGCATAGAGTCTAACCGAGTGGCCGGTGCTATGTATGCCTTTCCCAAAATTATTTTGCCCCCAAAAGCTATCAAAGCTGCCGCCGATAGAAACCAAAAGCCAGACTTTTTCTATGCCATGCAATTGCTTGAGAGGACAGGTATTTGTGTGGTTCCCGGTTCTGGTTTTGGCCAAATCGAGGGAACCTATCACTTCCGCACTACTATTTTACCTCAAATTGAAAACTTACGAAAAATGATGACTAAATTTAGAGATTTTCATTTAAATTTTACCAATGAATACAAATAATCATTTGTTTAGTTATGAATATATGAGTATTACATTATATATATAAATATAATTATTACTATGAAATTAAATTTATTTATAACTGCAATAACTATTATTTGCAAAATAAAAAAAGCAAATACAATGACAAGCCATCCATTAATATAAATATATTTACACAATAATGTTTAATAAATCAATTTAATAATGATATGATAATTAGCCTATAGACATAATCCAAACATAATAATCAATGATTTTTTAAATTAATAAATAGTTTGTGAAATTTTATTGAGTTGTTTTTTAATAACTAAATATTATAGTATTATTATTATTGTTAAATTAAATTAAAGTGTTTTAGAAACACTTCAATCATAATGTGATTTATATGTAATATTTTTTTTGGAAAATAATTTTTTTATATTCAATAAAAACTGATTACATTATCTAATCTGAAAGAAATATATAATATGTTTAATATATAACCAGATTTAATGTCTTGATGTTTCATATCAACTAAAATGTTATATTTTAATTGTAGTTATTTAATTGAATATATTTTTATTTGGCTTACATATAACAACTTTATAATTTTAAACTAATTATTAAATAATTGTTTTATTTACTACTACTGTTGAACTAATTAAAAGTTTGTTAATTCAATATAAAATTATAATTAATTTATTAATGTTATCTTTAAATGTAATACATAAATAAATAATATTTTTTATTGATAATAAATTAATGAGTGTTTAATTTCCCTAAAATTTATTATAATATAATATTATTATGTAATATAATTAAACTGTGTTTGACTTTAATAGACTTTATTTACGTTAAATTTATTTATTATTAAAACCAAAACAAGTGTTGATTAATTTAAATCTCTCGTCTATATACTTTTATAATATTTGTTTAGCACTTGATTTGTATGAAATTATTATTAAAACTTTTTTCCCTTTCAATTATCAATATATTTTACAATGTAATCAAATATTACAATTAAATTTGCTATAAATTTAATTAACTTGATATAAATTGATCATTTAAATGGTTTTGTAAGTTAAACAACTTGTGTGGATAGCTAATTATAAATTCAAGCTAATAATTCGTTAATTAATTGTATATTTTGAACATTAATTAATTAATTAAATTTATAAATTATTTTTTCCAAATATTATACTATTAATTATATTAAATTAAAGTTTGGTTTGAAATAAACAAATGTTTTGGTAAACAATGAAGAAATTGACTTTATTTATATTAACCGTTTGTCTTATTCTTACACTTGATTTCATTATCACCGAAATTGGTATAAAAAATATATTAATTTTAAAATTACATTAAATTTTCAATTTTGTTGTCGAATAGACGCCGGATTTGGTAAGAAAATGAAGAAAAAACTTAGAAAAAGTGCTAAAAAAGCTAAAAAATTAGCCAAAAAAGTTGAAGAAAGTTCTAAAAAACTTGTGAATAAAGAAATGGATTCATTATTTTTTAATTATTATACAGAATTATAATTTGAAAATAAAACAAATTTTATTTAATTAAATATTTTAAAGCACGTTATTGTAAATGATATTCATAATAAGATAGGGCTGGACTATCCATTTGTAATATTTTATTATTAAATATGAGTCTCATTCATGGCATCGCCCATCTAAGCCCGTAAAGTCTTATATAGCGGACACTCCCTTACGCTCTGAAGTTAACTACAGTTTACTGTCAATCGTAGCTCCAGAGGGTGAAGCTGAAGAGCCATACCGAGTACACCGCCTCCCGTACCCATTCCAGGCGCTAGAAATCAAAACACATTGTTTGGTGTCTGTCCGAGTGATAT
>JAQIWK010000458.1:0-16249 GCA_034695265.1 Dissorhina ornata | reverse complement strand
TATTATAATGTGATAATTTGTTTTCTACTCTTTTAAGCTAGTCGGCGGGGTTAACCCACCATTTCTCCGAACGTGTACCCTATCTTATCACAGATTGTCCCCGCATATAGGTGCCTATTCTATAGCGGGGACCGAGACTAACTTTCGGGAAGGCTTATTTTAACTAAGTAACTAACTTTGACTCACCTTACGTTGATTCCTTCCTGTGTGGTCTAGCTGGTTTAGACGAATAGTTGTTGCCTCGGTAATTGGTGTGGAGTGTTAGTTGTCCTACTGTTTTTCTCGCGTCCTGTCCACCAAAACTCGGTCCTGCTTAGGCCTCGTAATCGTACGCTGACCAATGTTGCTCGTCCAGATACACACCAGCTGTTGGGTTGCTGTACGCGGTGATCCGTCGGAGTCCTGTTAGCGTTGTGGTGTCCGGTAAGGTATAGCGGCCAACGGCTGTGCAGTCCTTTGCTAGCGGCTGGTTGACGGCTGTCTAGGGCTCAGTTGATCGGTCGGAGAATAAACGGACAGAGTTTCTGCTTAATAATACTCTTTATTGTAAATAACCACCACCATAGGATTCGTACACGTTGGGATCAGGAGACGATCCGAAGACCTCGCACACAAGACAGACACTGACTTTTATATGGATCCGAGGCAGTGTCGTGTGCTACGCAAATCCCGGACTGGCCAATCCAGAACCGCGTTGCACACGACACACTATTTTCTTGGTACACGCCACAGCAGGTGTAACTCCTTTCATCGCAACCAATCCTGACTACAGTCACCGCTCTGTGATCTCTAGCTGTCAACTTAGGCACCAATCATTATGTGAGTATTGTTTGCCGTCAGAGATGCGCAAGTGTTTACTACGATTTTATTTGTTCTTACCTGGTAAACACTCCCTTGCACTTACCAAGGTTAGTGATATAGGGGTATCCAGGTAAACCGAGGTTAAGCCCCCTGAAAACCCTGATACCCCAGTTCACGCACCTATACATCTCTATGTAGTTGTTCTGTATGCTATAGATTCACTTTAAGTGATATCTAATGTTAAAGTCATATGCATGTACTTTTAACATTGGCGGCCCATTTGGCTCATACATTTTTAAGCGGCTCATATAGGCTACGCTTGATAGTTGTTAATGTATGCTTGCATACATGCGGCATTACTGTATTTTAAGGCCTTAGTTGAGTATCACAGAGAGATGACTATTTCAGTCAGCAAGGCAGCGGTGATAAGAGCATTTATCTATTCTGGGTCTAATACCCTAGTTTATAACACTACTATTCTGGGTCCCTACACCATATCCCCACCCCCAGTCTGTATCACGCCCTCGTGATACGCTTGTTTTGGGGCATTAGTCAATAATGTCTTGTGTCTTACAATATTTCAGTTTGTATTTTTACAAAATTAATAAATTCTACTTAATTATACAATAATAATTCAAAAAAGTTTATATTGAAAGTATATTAGATATATAAACTCATACTGATATTTCACCACCACCTAATTCAGTTGGAGCGTATTTATGTATCCGTTGTCCTTGTTTCCATTTCCATAGTTTGTAGTTTTACTAATCGTCGACTTCTTCTTCTTCTTCAATTGTTTCTAGTTCCGGATTGAGATTGTAATCTCCTGAAGCTTCGTTATAATCATTTATTTGTTCCACGTTAACGTCATCGGGATTCTCCACAACTTCTGCTTGAGTTGTCGTTTCGGTTTCTACCAAAACACTATCTGGCCCTTGGTCCTGAGATTCATCGAGTTCCGGAATTAACTCATCATTCCATTTTTTAAGGCGTCTAATGTGCACTTTTCGCCTTTTCCTTGGTTGATCCATTTTTTGAATCTCGTATACCAATGCAGATTTCTTTTTTATGACTTTGTATGGACCGTCTTTTTGACTTAATAATTTTTGGCTTAGTCCCACCTCCCGATGTGGTGTTATTAAACAGACTAAGTCTCCCAAATCGAATTGTTCATCGCGATGTTTTTTATCATAATAAATTTTACTTGTCTTCTGGGCATCGGTTATTTTAACCTTTATTAACTCTTGAGCTTCCTCCATGAGTTCTCTATAGTGTTGTCCATACTTAAAGTCTCTTGGAAGATCATAAGATACATCAATTGGTATCTTTGGTTCGCGTCGATATAGCATAGTGAATGGGGCTATTTGTGTTGTTTTGTGTATACTTATATTATACGCAAACGTTATTTTTGACAAATATAAATCCCAATCAGTATGTCTATGATTAACATAATGCTTTAACATTGATGTTACCGTACCGCATGCCTTTTCTGCAGCACCATTAGTCTGTGGGCTGTACGGAGTAGTTTTCACGTGATTGGACGCAGTCATTTTGAATGTTTCTTCCATAAAATCCGAGATAAAGTATCGTGCATTGTCAGTCAAGACTCGATTAATGGCGCCATGTTTTGTTATAATTTCGTCAACAAACCATTTACTGATAGTATCTGCGCGCACATTTCGTAAGGCTTTCGTTTCCAACCATTTGGTGTAAAGGTCGACGAGAACGACAATGTATTTATTTCCTCTTGTTGATTTACTGAGGGGGCCCAGTACATCGACGCCTACTATTTCAAAAGCTTCAGTTGGTTCGATAGACTGCATTAATCCTTTGGGGGCTTGATTATCGGTTTTATTTAACTGACATGACTTACATCGTCTTATGTAAGATCTTATACTTTTCTCACAATTCGGCCAAAAAAATCGGCTCTTGATCTTTGTATATGTCTTCATGAAACCTAGATGCCCTCCTGAGTTTTCACTGTCGTGCAAGTCCTGTAATACTTGCTTTCTCATATGCTTTGGTAAGCATAACAAATATATTCGGTTTGAAAAACTATCGTACGATATTCTGTATACAATGTCATCTCTCATGACAAATTTATGATAAGGTTTGCTCTGGGGTCTTTCTTTAATCCCCTCCATGATGTTTCTACACCATTCATCTTTGTTTTGTTCTTCTTTTATGTTAATTGTAGGATTAAATAAAACTGGAAATTCGGCTTCGTCTTCATCTGGACTTTCCACTGGATATCTTGAAAGCGCGTCCGCATTCTGGTGGAGATTTCCTTTCTTGTAGACTACATCAAAGTCGTATTCCATCAATAATAGACTCCATCGTTGGAGTCGTCCATTTGGGTTCTTAATTTTCATTATATACTGTAAAGGATTGTGGTCTGTATAGACAGTAAAGTGACTTCCGTATATATAGTGACGATATTTCTTCACTGCATAAACAATTGCTAAACATTCTTTCTCTGTAATTGAATAGTTTAGTTGTGCAGCGTTAAACATTTTGCTGTTATAACATAATACAACGTGATTTCCTTCGTGTATTTGTCCTAAAATTGCAGACATGCCATATCCGCAGGCATCCGTAAATATTTCGATAGGACATTCTTCTTTAAATTGAGCCAATATAGGTGACGTCATTAGTTTGCCCTTAAGTTCTTCAAACGATTCTTGACATTCATTTGTCCAAGCAAATATTTTGTTTTTCTGTAGTAATCTTGTGAGCGGATTAGCAATGTATGCATATCTTTCAACAAATACCCTGTAATAGTTTGCTAATCCCAAAAAACTTTGAACATCTCTAACTTTTCTTGGTATTGGAAAAGCTTTTACGGCTTCTAGTTTATCTTTATCGGGTTGTATACCATTAGGAGAAATCAAATGTCCGAGATATTTAACTTCTTGACATAAAAAGCTACATTTATCAATTTGAAGTTTCAAATTATAACTCCTTATTCTTTCTAGCACTAGTCGTATATGTCCAATGTGGTCTTCAAACGTTTGGGAGAAAATGACAATGTCATCAAGATATACTACCGCTATTCGGTATAACAGATCGGATAAGACACGCTGCATGTATCGTTGAAAAGTAGCTGGAGCATTGCAAAGACCAAAAGGTAGAACGCGAAATTGATAGAGTCCTTCTGGCGTAATAAACGCCGTTTTAGGTTTGTCTTCATCTCGCAAATAAATGTTCCAATATCCACTTAGAAGGTCCAACACTGAAAAGTATTTACTATTGCTGAGTGCTCCAATAGCATCGTTTATCAACGGAATCGGGTGACGGTCTTTAACTGTTATGTCATTCAATTTACGATAGTCAATACAGAATCTCATTTTGCCATTTTTCTTTTTGACTAAGACCACGGGAAAGCTATAAGGTGATTTACTTTCTTCAATCACTCCAGCTCCTAACATCTCTTCTACTTGTTCTCTAATTATTTGCTTTTCTTTCGGTGAATGTTTATAAGATCTTAGTTTGATTGGCGTGTCATTGATTAAATTAATCTCATGTTCGACGCCTAAGGCCCTTCCTATTTGTTGCACAGAATCTCCAAATAAGTCTCGATTATTTTCAAGTAGTGTTTGTATCTGTTGTTTGTAAAAAGAGTCATTACTTCCAATTTTAAAGGTATTTGTATTTGATTCTTTTGATTCTTCTATCATAAAGTTCTCATGTATGTGTTTAATTTCAATAACTGTCCATATGGTTCCTATTTTCATGTCTTTGAATAATAAAATATCTCGTTTTGTAGGGTTGTAAATGAGAATACTACATTCTTCGTTAGCTTCAATTAAGATGTCTTGTATAACTAATTGATATTCTTCAGTCATTCTGTCATCGGCTTTAAAATAGCCAAGATCAATTGATGATGGTACACCTTGGTTAGTTATGATTAGTTCAACACTAGTTATGCTTTCGCTTGATAACGTGTACTCGTTTTTCAATCGTGCTTCACATTTCCATTGCGGTTCATTGCTAACAAAAGGAGATTTTAGCCAGTCAAATTCATCTTCTTTTCCAAAGTTTATTTTAAGATTAGTTTTTCTGCAAAAGTCTAGACCAAGGAGTACGTCGTATTGAATTTTGTCGTACAAATAAAAGTCGTGAAAGAAGATTTCGCCTTCAATTTGAACTTCCAATTTTACTTTTTCGTCCAATTTGAAGTAACTTCGATCTAATAGTCTAATTTGAGTTGTAGTTTTAACTTTAGGTATTCCTTTGATTTGATCCAGTATTTTAGAATTTATTAAGGAAATAGTTGAGCCAGTATCTACTACTGCTTTGATACTGATATTGTTTAATTTAATTGTTGCTTTGAGAAATGTTACTGAATTTTGAGGAGATTTATCTTGTAAGACGAAATGATTCTCCTCTACACATTCCGTCTTCCTTCGTTTCCCGACCTTTTAGGTACTGGCTTGTGGTTACTATCTCCTTTCTTGAGCCAACAGTCTCTTACTAAGTGACCCTTTTTACCGCAATTATAGCATTCTGCTCCTTTGATCCACTCGACTTTATTATTCCCATCATCAAATGGTCTCTTAACTTCTGTATTAGTCCTTGGTTGACCTGGATTATTATCGTGCGCTACCTGTCTAGTTGGATTCATTGAGGACCACATTTGTCTCATTTGTCGTTGCATATCACGCATCTGGTCATTTATTCGTTGCAACTCTCTTGGAGCCTGGTTGTAGAATCTGTCTTTTTGAAATTTCCTCTCATTGCTTACAATGTTTGGTTGCGTGTTATATTTCTGCACTCGATATTTCTTTCCTTCTTCCTCACGATACGAGTCAATATCGCTAATCTTTTTGATTAAGCTTTTCAACTCGTTAGTGGTTTCCGGTTGATTTGTAATCCATTTGTCCATTACCTTAGTTCTTAAATCTTTATTCAACCCGGTTATTATGAATGTCATCTTCTCTGGTTCGGACATGTTTGGTGATGTCAACATAATTAGAGCTTCTTTCTCCTCCAAGTAATCATCAATATTTCCTTTTTGTGTGGTGTCCATGATGTTTTGAGTCAACATTACTTCGTGCAGTGTGTTAGCAAAGCGTGCCTTCAAAGCATCTTTGAAATTAGACCAGCTTTTAATCTTGTCGCCTACTTTCATTGTAACAAACCAATTGAGTGCAGCATCCTCTAATGATCCTATAACTCTTACTAGCTTCAATTCATCACTCCATAGATTTGCATCTCCGATCATGTCATAGTGATTTATCCACATGATAGGATTTGTTTGTCCGTTATATATTCTGGGAATAAGAGCTGAAATCTGAGGCCGATTCCTTGGGGGTGGCAACGGTGCTGGTTCTTCTACCACATTTGGCGGTTGAGTTCCTTGTTGTGCCGGTGCCCCAAATCGTCCTGGAAAGCTGGCCGAGGCCAGGGAATCTGATGGTCCGTATGCGGCTTCCGGTTCAGTGCGATGAAATGTCTCTTCAAATTGGGCGTTTCGTTCGGCCATTGCAGTGTCTTAAAGTTAATGGAGTAATATTAGTTATAATGCTACCATTTTGTTTTCAACATATTTTTGGTTTTTAAATAAAAAGGCAAATTTTTTGAATGCTTATAAAATTAAGTTTTATTGATTAATAATTATTTCCCCCACACCGGTATACAAGAGATACAGTTGTATAATTAAAACAGTTTATTTTCTATTAAATTTAGTCATTGCAATGCTTTCTGCTGGCACCAATTGTTTTCCCTTTAATCCAAATAAGAGAGGGAGGGTTGAGTCGTCTGGAATCATATATCCATCATCATCTTCAGGTGGTGCTGAAGGTGCACCCAGGTTAGCTGTGACATTGATTATTATGTTGATTAAACACCAGCCATAGTTATTTAAAATGTTTAGTGCATTTGGTTTTGGTAGAGAAGTCCATTCAATTTTATGCAACGGAACCAATAGGTATTCGTTTCGGCGCCTTACTATCTCTACTTCGTTCTGATTATTCCAATGAATCCCATGTAATCGTAGGGTATCGCCTAATGCCAAGAACTTAACACCATTATTTTCTATTATGTTCCATGACATTACTACATTTTTGCATTGTATGGTCATTATGTCTTGTAGCTGCATTTTCATTATTGGTACTTTGAGGTAGATGTTTTCAATACTTTTTGATCGGAAAAATTGAGTTTCATTTACTATATTAAGTTCGATTACAAATTTTGGGTCGTATTTTATTATTCTTTTGGACGTATATTTCCCGTAATGCTTAGTTACTTCTACCGTTCGGAACCATTTGGTAGTTAATACCAGTATCATCATGACCAAAAAGATTATAACCATAACAACTTTAAGGATCCATGAAATGGCCACCACATCGTTCATCACATTTATACTGATATTTGGCAACAGCGTAAACTCAGGTATTATCGACCAGGCTTCAACGGGTTGAGGATTGATCACTACAACCCCAACTCCTATCATGCCAAATAATCGGGTATATGTCAGGGTACCAAATATGACAATTAGCGTAGATACGATATGGATCAAGTCTCCTACTACTGCGAACAAACCCCAGAAAGTGGCTTTGTAACTGAAAGTAGTGTAATCGGAGTTTAATTTCGCCATATTTTCAGAGAATTTGCGTTGCATATGGAAAGCCAGTTTGTTCAACTCTGGCAAATTTGAATTATCAATCTGAGCCATGACCTCGTCCCAAACGGATTCATTATGTGCTTCATAGGAAGTTAACTCGGTTAGGTTAACTGCTTCAAGTTCTTGATTGGCTTCATTTTTAAATTTTTCCGTTAAAGTAGCTATTAATGGTGTAAGTGACAAATCATCGTGGAATTCTAACGAGTCTTCGTGAATTTCTGAAAATGGTCCATAAAGTGTTTGTCGAGTTGATGGAATAAAAATATTGCATCCCCGTCTTGTGGTAACTCTGTGAGCCCAAGCGGTTACTTTGTGTTCTACTGTCTTTTTGTCTTCACAGCTTTCAAAGTACATGTCCACCACACTCTGGTGAAGTATGTATTTATAACTGCTGTATTTAACCGCTCTATAATCTTGTTTGTGTCGTCTTTCAAACTCACAGTGCTCATAAATGCCGGTTGTATTCCAATCATAAATCATTTTTGAACACATAGTTGGTTGTCGTAATAATTCTGGCTCATAAGTATAACAAATCTTTTCATCAAAAGTCTGTATACAATTGAAATTTGCAATATCTGCTTCCTCGTCAATGAGACCTGAAACTTCGTTCAGCAGCCAAACCATTTGTGGTAGTTTGAATGATAATAGCTCTGAATTTTGAATTCCTTTTAAAAAGCATTTATTGTCCAAACAAGGGAATGGTAAGTTATTAGGTGTCATTAAGCGATATTGATTTTGTTGTCCAGCTAATTTTAAAGGTATTTTGAGCTTTAAGTATAAGTAAGTATTGCTTGAATTTCCCAGAGTTTCATTGCGAATAAGATGTGTAGCAAATGGCAATGTGTAGAACAATGGTCTATCTTCTTTATCGATTGCTATCTTATATTTCCCTTGCATTTTCAACTCAATCGAATCAAGCAATTCATGCAACCGTTTGGTGTGAAATAACTCCCTAGGAATTCGTCCATTTCGCAAGGAAATGAAAATCTTATCGTAATATGTCATTTCCTCTAATTGAGACGTGATGAGTGTTTGCAGTTTTTGCATCTGGCGCTCCGCAAAGTTAACTGTCATAAACTCAGCTCCGGATCTTATTTCTTGCCAAGTCAATGCTAATTTCAACTCGTTTATCTCATGCATAGTAGATTTGCTTAAGAATTTAATTTTCTCGTCTATATCTTCAAATCGAGCGTTGGTCACTTCGCTCAGTCCCAACATGGCATCTTCTATTAATTTAAATTTTTGTTGATTTCTATTTAATTCATTGTTTATTTCATTTATCTGATCTTCCACGTTATTATTACTTTTGCCCAAGAAGAATGCTGTAACGCCGCCAATAGCGGCGGCTCCTGCCAATGCCAACAAGGTTATTGGTTCTCTTTTCTTCCGGTTATAATTTATGGTTTGAAATTGTTTCATCCGGGTCTCTAAGACATCTTCCATGTCTTCTATCAAAATTTTGTAGTTGTTTTCAATTGCTTTACATTTGGTTTTATATCTGTCTATTACCAGCTTATCTGGATCACCCTCGCCAATTTTTTGACCGGTAGCCGTTTCTTTAGCTGATCCGATTAAGGCTTTCAATTTGGCAACATATTCATTGCATTGATTAGTTAAATCATTTTTACTTCTTTCAAAGGTTTCCATTGAAAACTTTGGTAAAGGTATTTTAATAAATTGTAGCCAAAAATCACTGAATTTTAAGGCGCGGCCTGTTTTCAAGAATTGCAGTCCAAATGCGGCGGCATTATGAACGTATGTTTCGTTAGCAAATACATTAACTATTTCTCGCGTCTTGTGTTCACCAAATAAAGCTTTATAACTTTCAGTAGTGGGTTGTGATTGACGGTTAGTTTTGTTAGAAGTATTTCTAATAATTCTTTGTAAATCTAAGGTTCTGTCCTCTGATTTGGCAACAATTCTTTCTATATCTTTGTCAAAGTAATCATTATTTGATCCTCTCCACAATTTTCGGTCTTCTTCAAATGTGTCAAAATCTTCATCCGCCCAATGGGAACCTCTTTGTCTAAAGATGTCAGCATACTTTTGACGCGTACTCGATTTAAGTGGTGTTTTAGTTGTGTTGACATGTTGTTTGGATGAATTAGTTTTGATCCCCACTATTTTTATATTAGTAGTAACTGATGGCTTGGTTGTGTCTTTGAATTTTTCGTTAATACCCGTATTGTTTGAAATGAGGTAGTTGTTTGGGTTTGTTGTATTTTCAATGTATTGCGTTATGGCATCTGTGATTTTTTCGGTCTTCGTGATTGGTGTGATTATAGCTCCCATCATGTCTGCCGTCTCATTATTACTGATGAAGTCTGGAGAAAGCGTTTGATTTGGAACTCCACCGTACCGATTGTTAACCGTGGTTATGTTTACATGACCTAATTTTGGAGACTCATTAGAATAGTTCATTCTCTGATATTGGAAACTTTTAATTGTTATGTCTGTGATATTCAGGCTGTCAGGGGTATTGTTTTGGTCATTTAATGCGGCCAGCGTCATTTGGTTATTGGTAGTTTCCGTGGTTGTTTGGTTTATGGTTATATCAGTTGTTGTATAATTTATTTCGTTTGTCATCATAACTGTAAGGCTGTCTATGGTAGTGGTCTGTGTTTGGACTCCAATGTCTGTCTTAGTTTCAGTGACCATTCCTGTCACAATCATTTCCGATGTTCTATTGGATTCCTCATTGTCAACTATCCAGTCCCAGTCAAGGTCTTCCACGTCTAGTACATCTGTGTCGTTTGAATTGTGGTTATTCGCTTGTGTAGTGATTTCTACCTCCAGCTCATCATCTTCATCTTCATCATCAAAATAGTTATCATAAATGTTTGTCTGTTTACTTTGATTGGTTTGGCGACTTTTGATATTGTGTGTTTTCAATCTCTGTTGTTTTAATCCAATATCCAGATTAAAATTACTACTGTCTTGTAACATATTTGCCGTAACATTTTGGCTATTGTTTGGATTATCTTTTTTAACTGTAATATGCTGGTGAGTGGATCCCATCTTCTCCTTCTCATTTCCCATTGTACTGTTAAATTGTATGGATTTATTTGAAGTTCTACTTGGATTGGCATCGTTCAATAAATCTTTATAATCGTTAAGGTTAACTATCAATTCTTTTGGTTTCCACAAGTATTTAACAGAGTCGGCTTTCTTTTTAATGATGTGATAAACAGCAGGGACGTTTATAGTTTTGTTCAATCCTTTAACTCGTACTCGTATTGGGGTGTTTATGTTATCACAACGGCTTCTCAATTCCAATAACTCATTCAATAGTAAAATAAAAATAATAAAGTGAACGCGTTTCATTTCCGTCACCTATGCAACCATTTATTGAATAATAATAATAATAATTGTTAGTAATACATTATATTTCCATCACAGTTATAATAATCATAAATAAGTAAATAAAACGGATAATTGTAATTGTAAGTTATATAATAATAGTTTATGTTGTTATAGTAGGTATTGTGTGTGATTCACTCTTCAGGCTTTCAGTTGGTAGTAATGGTGGCAGACGGCAATTGTAGTGTCCTTATGTATCCATCCATAATCGCGGACGAAATTAACTCGGCAATACTTGCAGATGTCCGTCGAGCTAGGTAATTGTCGAATGGCAATCTTATTACCACCAAATGCAAGTACTAAGTAGTCTTCCATAATCTCTGCTCGGGTTGTGTCGACGCCAACACTTATTATAAACAGTGTTTGCAAAGTACTGTCACTGATCACATAGATTAAATCTTGATCAGTTACCACTATTAGATTGTTCCCGGCCATTGATAGCTGTTTAACTCCTTCGTCCGCCACTTCAATAATGGTTGCGTTATTATTGTTGTGAGCATAGTCAAGCAATCCAATAGCCTGTATCTTTGTCTTTGCAACATAGTTAAGGTCATTCTCCGAGTTAGTGACATAGACGTGCCGTTTCCCGACCGTAAATTGGATGCATCCCGTGTAATCGCCAAATTGTTTCTGTTGAACGACTTCTCCTTGAATCTCTTTCTGTGGGTGTCGTCTTATCAGTCTAATCAGTGCCAACATGTTGCAGCAGGATATCATGAGATAGGTGCCGCAAGCCGGCCGATCTGAATCAAAGAAGCATACTTCTTCAATCTTTCTAATTCTATCAGCCACTTTCAACGTTTGACCGAACGCGATTTTACTCATATTCTCCACGGTAAACTCTTTAATCAATCCATCCTTGGTAACTGCCAGCCATCCAAGAGGCGTGTGGAAAACATTTATGAAGTTATTATTTCCAAATCGGGCGGCTTGATAGAGACTATTTGGGTTGTAATAGATTAAATGCTGATCAGTTATTGCCAGAAAGTGGTCGGAGAGGGGTAATGCCTTGAGGCCAATGATTGGTCTAGTGTCTTTCAGCGATATTGCTTTTCTTCCGAGCCCATTTACTGAGAATTTTATGATTGTCCCGTCATCATAGCCGGCCATTATGGTGTCGTTCCACTGTATCATAGCTGACATTGTTGGATACAGCAAAGCACTGGTGAAGACTCTGGTGTCACCTTCCTCAAACTTGTCCAACATGTTTGGATAAATGTTCGCAAACTTAATTTCGTCTTTGACCTCATTGGGCGTTTGATCCTTTATGGTGATCCACTCTTCATGCTGGTTGTCTTCATGATAATCACTTTGAATTCCTTGATCTCCCAATACTTGTTCAACACCTCTGTCATTGCTGTCTGTTTCTGAAGATTCTTTGTTTGTTTGTTCATCCATCTTTTCTTCGCATGATTCCATCTAGTGAGTACAGTTAAAATGATTATAAGTTTGTGTTTTCCATTACCACCACCGATTATTAAGTAATTTTGTTAATAATGTGTGTTAAGCTCTATGTTTGCAAACAAGAGTCTTATAGAGCTCTCGATACCAGTTAAACCGAACTTCAAACTCGGCCTGACATGCCGAACATACTGAGGATTGTCGATATAACTTTCTTGTTTTCAGAGTATTAGCCGCAAACGCCGAAACCAAATAATCCCCATAAATTAGATGTTTAAATGCAGGCTTTGGAAATTCCACTATTATCTTAGTTTCCAATTCAACACCATCTATTATGTAGATAGTGTTCTCTTTGGATGTTATCAGTAAATTATTATCATAGCAAGCCATCTCTTTAATCGCTGTCATCCGTACATTTATGACTTCCATCTCAATTCGGTCAAGTATTAACTTCTTCAAAACATATGCATTTATTATTGAATAAACTCCATGGTCGCGATGAAGAGTAGTCGTAACAAATAATCGCTGGTCATTGACGGCCATGATAAGATTGCTTTGGAATTCTACCAATTCTTGATAATGTAATATAGTAGCGGCCAGCGTATTGTAGGGTGTTTTGTAAACCCTTATTAATGCGATATAATTACAACAACTTATGCCCATTAGGAGGCCGCCTACTATTAGTCCGCTGTATTCAATAGCTACTACACTATCAATTGATTGGCTGATTTGAATCGATTGTCCGCTTAAGACGGTCTGTCCGTAGCCATCTTGTTCGCCGTATATTTCAGTAAGCCATCCATTACGGCTAACTGCCAATGGTATTAGACTATTGTCTAGTATTGTTAGATAGGGTCCGTACGCGATTGAAGTTAAATTTGGTGTATGATTGTGTTTGTAAAGAAACATCTCGTCATCCGCTAATATAATGTATTGGTTGCCGTATATGGTTGTATTGATAGCCTGGATGGGTCCGGGACATTGTATTCTTAGTTCCCGTCGATTTAGATTGTACGGAACGTATCCTCTTATTCTTCCGTCGTTGAGGCCAATTAGTA
The DNA here is from genome assembly GCA_034695265.1 of Dissorhina ornata. Lineage (NCBI taxonomy): Eukaryota > Metazoa > Arthropoda > Arachnida > Sarcoptiformes > Oppiidae > Dissorhina > Dissorhina ornata. The sequence goes on along the minus strand of JAQIWK010000458.1, from coordinate 3,004 downwards.
ATACCGGAGGCCCATATTCTCCTATCACTCCATATGTAACGACTTCGGCTGCCATCAACAAACTTGGCTCCTCGTCAGTTATGTTAGCTATGCAATTATTAAATCTTATGGGATGTATGTTTTGCTCCTTAATTGGTTGTATAAGCCGACGGATATCCTGTGAGTTTGTCGTTGCCACCTTTAACCAATTTCTTCCATCTTGGTGACCAGAACAATATCTCGCAAAGAAACGTTGGCGTACGGGATGAACGGCGGCCTCAACATAAGGTATCAGTGTGGTTGTTTCCAATGGATTCATCATCTTTAACCAATTTTATTTTTTCAACATATCTCCGGTGTAATTTTATGGTTAATTCTGTTTTTGCTTTTCGTGCAGACTCTCCTTGTGCTTTGATGTTAATGTTCATAGCCGGTATGTCCAGGTATGCAATATGGCGTCCATTCTTTTGTTTCGCTGGTCTGGTATAATTAAATTTGACTTTGTAAGCTCGGCAAAAATATAGTATAATTTTTAATGGGTTTGTTTTAAATTGGTTTTTCCTTTTCTGGTTTCCGTTAGTTTTTCCTTCTAATTCTTTCGGCTCTATTTTGAGATGTTGCCAATGTCCATTGATTTGAATAAATTTGGGCATCAACTGGATCTGATGAATAAAAGGTGATTAGTTTTGGTTGCATTGGTGATTATTAGTAATCTATTTGTTTTTATTATTTTGCTTTCTCTTTTTGACAAAATAATGGGGACAGACAGATATAGCAGTTGGGTGCCGTGGACTATAAGTCAATGCCGTATATCTCAATGCTTTGCACTTTGAACACATCTTTTCAGTTTTCGGCATTGCTTTTATTATTAATACTCCTTCGCTGTATTTAATAAAATATCTATTGTTCACGGTCGTGTGTATGGTTACGTGAGGTATCGCCACTTTATACATTAATCGGTATATTACAGCATCATAAACAAAAATGCAATTCAACTGTGCTTTATTGTCTTCCTGGATTATGGCATGTATAGCGATACGGGCCTCAACGGCGCTCACGTGGTATATCGTTGAAGGCTCCTCGTATATCACTAAACCAGGAGGTGTGGCCCCTTCCAAAAACATTCCAGTGTTCATTATGCTAACAATATTTTTTCCATAGTTTACTAGTATTGTATCTCGCGATGTTATCAGGAGATATACATTAGTAGGTATGATAGCTGAAGAAATCGTCTCAAGTTTCCGGGTTTGGTGGATTTTTGTAACAGTACATTGAACTCCATTGTGATGTACTATATATAGACCTCGTCGTTTTTTGGTCAAGCATTCGTATATTTTGGCTTCTTGGGTATGCGTTCCCAATGGGCCAATCTTAACCGCTCCAGTTGCTCTACCGATTAAATCTGGCTTCATTAAGTATACGGATCCTTCAGTATCAATTGCCATTAAACCAAGTCCAGTATATGTTACATTAATGACACTGGCTTCCAACATCACTCGAGTTTCCATTGTTCCTGTGTTTATCAGATTGAGTTGATAAGCGTCTCCATATAATAGCGAGTCAGCCCATGGTGTTGTTTGCAAGTCAGTAAAAATTTTTATTATTGGACTGCGTCGGGTGTTAGTGATTAGATGGGATACTGTCGGGTTGTGTTGCGGATTGTAAAGCAACAGGCTACCATCGAGAAATCCAAATATGAAAGTGCTTTGGCAAATGGCTGCACTTGTGACCACTGCTGTTGACATAGCGGCAATACGGTAGGTTGCGGTCCGTACTTGTATGGGATTGTCATCTGGCTGGAAGTGTAATATGTCTTCAAACTCAATAACCGTCCCGTCTCGTTGTTGACCTTTCCAGATATTTGGTGTCTCCAGTATCATGCCTTCCTCACATTCTAGTGTGTCTACCGATAGAGTGTCTGAATAATCATCCTCCATTATTATCTGGTCCATCACATCGTCGGCAATAAAAGGGACCAACTTTTCCATACCATCCAGGTCATGTAGGCTCGTAGTGATTTCAGTACCAATGGTGATTTCCATCACGGGATCGTTAATTAGTTGATAATTGTCACTTAAATTCTGTCGATTATTAATGTCACTATTATTGTCACTATTAATGTCACTATTAATGTCACTATTAATGTTACTATTAATGTCACTATTAATGTTACTATTAATGTCACTATTAATGTCACTATTATTGTCACTGATTACAGTATTTAAAGCTGGATCCATTATTATTTTTCTGTATACACAAGGCTAGCCCGCGTTGAGCAATAATTTTAATCCCTGACGCCGGTCATACGGTTACACATACCGACTTGATGGGATTCCAAATAAATTGTAGAAAATGGCTGCCTTTGTTGTTATATAAGTTGTTTAAACACTACGCATCACAGGCGCGTTTCGCATCTACGGCGTTGCCACCATATTTGTTGTGTGGCATTGAAGTTTGACCTTCGCTTACCCGTCACACAACTGTATACCTCTGTATACCCTTATATATCCCTTATTATCTACCTAGGTTTTCCCGTATTTAAATAAAGCTTTGCCCTAACCGAGAGCTAGCGTTAGCGGGTGTGGTAGCGGTAATTATAGCATCGAGCGGTAGCTGCTATAACGCATGTTAATCAGTAGACACAGATGCATCCCCGATTGTAGCGGACTATGAAGCAGTCTTTGCCTGGCCACTGGAGGTGGTCCAAACATAAGATAAGACTGCACCTATATTGGCATTGTCCGCATGGGCCAATATGTTGGCTTGCTTATGTTGTCTAAGCTGACGGACAACCAAGCAGTCTTTGTCTGGCCACTAGAAGTGGTCCAGACACCTAAGAGTCGGCTCCACTCACACTGGAGTGGTCCGCAGAGGCCAAGAGGTTGGCCTCCCGAGGTTGTCTAAGCTAGCGGACATACAAGCGGTCTTTGTCTGGACACTAGAAGTGCTCCAGACACCTAAGAGACAGCTCCACTCACTCTGGAGTGGTCCGCAGAGGCCAAGAGGTTGGCCTCCCGATGTTATC
>JAQIWK010000457.1:0-16261 GCA_034695265.1 Dissorhina ornata | reverse complement strand
ATTGACGTTAAATTTAGATATTTATAAAAACAATTTGCATTCAAATTAATATAAAATGTGAATGAATGATACAAATGTTGATTGTATTGCCATTTACGTTACAATTTGTATGCTTTGTTAGATTATAGTGAATGGGATTTTATCATAAGAATAGGCAATCCTGTTGTTAGTAATATATGAATAGAATTTTATTATTTTATAACTGGTTTTTGTAACTATAGTTAAAAGTAAAGACCAGCCCATAGATGTGCATCACATTAATCGTGATACTGTATTGAGATGTTGGCAATAAATAGACACCAAAAATGTATTTTCAGTTTTGTTTCAATTTACATGAACCCTAGTCTCTCTAATACAGATTTAGTAGACAAGTGATGATGAAATTTGTGATTGTATTGCATTATTCTTATATACAGAAAAGTCATCCAGTCTTGGAGTGAAAGGTTATATATTTGCAATCTTTTCATTATATTGTTAGAAATTATTTAAAGCCAATCTACAAAAGCATACAATTAAATAATGATTAGGCAATTGGTTGTCCGATAGTTATTACAAATTAATACCAAATAAAATATTTACATGTTAACCAAATGTTGTGATAAATATTGGATGCTTTAAATTTGGGTTGACCGTCAAAATATAAATATTTATACTGTCAATAAAAATTTTGTTAGTCATATAATTAATATTTGATGAGTATATACAAAATACAATTTTTTAATTGGCTTAATTTAAAAAATAAAATAAATATATTCATCAAATATTAAACTATTAAAATTGTTGACAGTATAAATATTTATATTTGAACGGTCAACCCAAATTTAAATAATTATTAAATAACTGAATATAATTTTTGTGCTTTTAATGGATGACTTTTAACTTTTTAGTTGACTTTTTAAAAGCATTTTGTGAGTTGAATATAAGAAAATTATTTATTACATAAAATGGATTTATTTTGTACTTAAAATCAATGATTCATAAAAGATAGAAATAATTGGTATGCAATTGCATAACACGATTATTAAGTTATATTTAATTCAAAACAACTTTTTAATAAATTTTACCTCAAATTGATTTCTAAATACATTTATATTTATTACAAATTTAATTTATTTATTATAAGTATAACATATTTTATTTTTTGTTTTTAATAAATTAATTTTGTTGTTTCTTTCAGATGTCTCTCTTGGGCTTCATTTTACAGAATTACTGAAACGCGAGACTATTCAAAGACCCATACCTTTAAAACATCAAAACAAAAAGTATTAATTGTTTTAAGAATATGAATATTTATAATTGGATTGTAATTTAATTGTAATTAATAATTATAATTGTGTTTATAGACGAAGAAACCCTCCGTCACCCACCCTTTCCAACAAATTTCTGTTTGATTCCTCTAAAAACAAGAGTCCGAAGCGCTCGCAGTCTGTGATTTCCTCAACAAGTAATTACTCAATAATTTAATTAATTGAATGTTTGAAATGATTTTAATTGTATTTGAAATGCTATTAATTAATAGAATTAAAGAAAAAATATGACGGAAGTGCTAAACGCCGTTATGTTCGGCGTTCGGGTTCTAGTGATGGCGTTTGGCGTAAGAGAGGCCGACCGCGGGAACGGGCGTCGAGTGGCAGTTCTCGAACCGAGTCGCCCATCCCATCGCCGGTACCATCAGAGGGAAGCAATTGTGGCCACTCTATGAGTGCACCATTACATCGGCGAAGGCGTAGTGAACAGCACGCCTTCGATATCAACAATATTGTGATTCCGTACAGCATTGCGGCCACAACTCGAGTCGAGAAACTGCAGTATAAGGAGATTATTACTCCTAAATGGCGTATTTGTGATCCGTCTGAACCCAACTTCTCGTTCGCTCTGAACAATGATTTGAAAATGAAAGCAGAATTAAGTGAAGAGCTGATAGCCGTTCCGCTTAATAGTGCTTCGTTTGAAGATGAAGAGGAAGACATCTCTGACGTGGCTTTTACTTCCAGACATATTAAATGCGAGGAAGAAGAGAGAAAACGCATCTTATCTTTTATTAAAGGCAACAAAACTGGTTCTCTTAGGCGTGGAGCCAGAGTTAGGTTTGACAGCAACCGATCCGACACTAATACACCGGCCGGCGATACAGTGTTTCACAATAACGACTCGACCAGTCAGGACTCATATACAGGTGTTTCTGCTCCACCTACACCTGTCATTAACAACTGTAACAATGAGTCCAACAATTTAGCCGAAACTCCCCCTCCAATCATAGAACGTAAAAGAAATGCATCGCTTTCTTCACGAAGAGACGACTCCATAGACGAGAACTTTGAAGTTGTGTCTCCTTTTGAATTAAGAACTTTCCCTTTGAATGATATGGACTTTGATCTAATGTCCATCGAAGAAGTGCAACCATTGTGTCCTCCAATGGATGACACATTAGATTCAATGATAGATCCCGAAAAGTCTAATGAAGGCACCATTACAGCCAACAACAGTCGGGCGCCAACACCTGTCGACTCAGAAGGAGCTGAGAGTGGCATCGATCACAATGAAGGCGACAACGATGAAGACCCTGAATGGGAACCCAAGAAGTTAGCTAAAGTCTAGCATTATATAACACACATAGACTGACTGGTAGTGTTTGAGAAATCATATGCTTTTATAATCAAATATCGAGTAATGAATGATTTGTTCTCTATTCCCCTAATGCCTGTCCAAACCAAATGTATGTAAGAATTTGTAAATAATTTTTCATTTGATTTGCTTTTATTTTTAGTACAATTAAGTCGAGAAATTCAAGACTGACCTTAAAATCAGTTTAATTTATTGAATACAAAACAGTTGAAACCAAAACAGATAACATTTTTGTTTAATTATGTGCTAATCCTCCGCTCAGGTCATCGATGCCACTAATGAACTTTACTTTACATCAAAACATTGCTTTTTATGTTCTCTAAACCTGTGCTCACTTGAAATTCTCAGACTTAATACAACTTTATATAATGTCTAACAGAAAACCAATTCAATTAGAAGTCATTATGTATTGGTTTTGTTTACTAAACTAAAAACATTTCTTTTTTGTTAGTTTTTAAAAGTCATTCCAAAATTGAAAAAATCATATAAATTGTTAATTGAAAGACAAATTCATTTCGATTACCGATTCATTTTAAAAGTCAGAGTCTATTCGCTTACACTATAGATACAAATGTGTAATTATTTTCACTATAAATAAGCGTCTAATACATGAGTCGCTATTATATGATAATCTTTTTTAGTTGATATCGACTTTTGTTGTACTATTTCTCCTCTATTTTCTAAACTATATTTCCAACAAAAAAAGAATTATAAATAATAATAAAAAAATGAATAAAAAGTGTGAAATAATATGATTTTAATTAGATTTAAAACAAATTGGTAAACGATAATAGTTTTTTGCTTTTAATTTGTGTTATTTTTAACATATTTTTGCACGAAATGCAAGAATTCATTTAAATACATATCTCTATGAGAATAATAAAAGTAATAAAAAAAATGATGAAATTTACAAAAAAGAATATTTCCAAACATTATTTCAAATGGTAGCCAATCTTTCGACAATATGTTGAAACTCATCTTCCAGTTGTTTGTACTGTTTGTCCAGCAAATCGAGCCGCACTTCCAGAGCTGGTATAGTTGTCTGTCGAATGTAAGCCAACTCTTGTTCGGGAAATTTTTTGAGTTTTTCAAGTTTATTACAGTCTTGGATCTGCTTCTGGTTGGGAGCGTTAAGTCGTTGTTTGACACCTAAACGATAGGCTCTGTATTCTTCGGCATTTGAACGATCGGTGTTCCGAAACCGAAGCATTTCGTACACTCGACGCGCTTGTCGTTTGTTTATCTTAAGGCTGGACTGGGCTTCGGTGGCCATCTGGTCATTCCATCCGAGTTTTAGTTTCTCAACATTAAAAGCCGACAATTGTTGGCAATTCTTTGCGTCCACAAAGTCACGAATGCGAGTGAAGTTATCGGACGGGTCTTCAACAGTGATGTCAAAAACGGCGCTATCGTTGCAATAGAAGCTATAAATGGTGTCAAGAAGTCGTGCCCCGAGACCGCACTTCTGAAACGACGGTAAAATCAAGAATTGCGAGATTCGCGGTCTAATCCGTTGCGGATAAGCGTAATATCGGTATACAGTCGCGTAACCAACAAAACAGTAAAGCGTGTCATCGGTCCCCGAATGGCCATTGGTTGCGGCCAACGGGTGGCCATTAGAGGTGCGCTTCTCGTAAATAGTGAAGTACTGCCAGCGCTCGTCGTCAGCGTCGATATAAGAGGCGGCGTCGATGAACCACCACAACAGGGTCTGCATGCGCTGGTGGTAGGCGTCAAAGCCCGGCACCAGTATATCGGCGCTGTATATCTCAAAGTGCCGTTTTATTTGACGGTCATCTACAGAGTCGGGCACTTTGTAATCAATGACAAAGCTTTCCATCAGTTGGCCGTACGGTCTAAATGACGATTCTTTGGTCAATGATTGACGTAACTCATCCATCGATTGACACAATTTAATCTGCAATTTGTCGGCAATCGTATTGAGTACATCATCGGCGGCGATGCCGTCGGTCTCATCGGCTGTCACTTTTTCGGCGCATTTCAAGTCCACAAAGACATTCAGTTTGGCCGCAGAGTAATAGAGCGTCACTTTGAGGTCACGGTAACCAAAGATGGATTCATTGTCACCAAACAACTGGTGACTAAACTCGGGATTAAACTCTTTAATAGCGTAAGTCTTTGACTCATCGGTGAGTTCGGTATCATTGGAGACCATCTGAATGGCGATCGACTCGTTGGCCGAACAGACAAACGACTCAAACCTGCCCTTCATTAGTGATGATCCTATGAGTACATCAATGGTGTGTCAATACAATGAGTCAACGCTTACAATCACATCACATACCGGCCATCGCTGTCAATGTGGTCGTTGTTGTTGCCGTCACTTTAGTTGACAAACAATTATCAATAAATACAATAAAAGTCACGCTTTTGAGCGCCAAAACAAACCACACTTCAAGTCAACCATTCATTGAATGCAAACAATTCAACATAAATAACGTACAGAACTTCACCCGAACTTCGCCCGAACAATGCAGATGATCAGAGTCTGATCCGACACTCTTGTACTGACCATTGTTTTGGGCATCAGTTTTAACCAATTATTATTATTTAGTTTTATCTTATTTGAAAAAAGTATATAAACAAATTAATCAAGGTAATCATACTTATTAATATAATATTAATACTATTTAACTTTTATATACTTTTTTAAAAATTAAATAAATTTGTAATAAAATTAGTGTTAAATATAAAAGTGATTTACAATTAATGATTAAATGATAGCAATTACCAGTGGATTGTGTAGTGTCTGAGACTGTCTGTCCAATTGTGGGCTTAATTACAAAGTATTAAATGTGAATAATGTGTGGAAATGGGGGACAGAGTTGTGGCCAAAGTTGTAGTTTATGTTAGCTTTAAATGATTGGCCAATGCATTGGAAAAGTGGAGAGTCTGTGACTGTTTGACGATAACCTCGACTCGTCCTTCGCGTTAATGCAGACCGATATTGCACTTCAGGTATGTTTTAGCCGATTATCACTGCTTGTGTCCAATCATGGATCACTTGGTCAGACAATCACTCGACCCCACCGGCCATTGAGGGCCGAAAAAGTGCTCCCAATTGTCATCTAATCTGTGACTGAAATTCACAAACTCTTGTCGAGTGTTTATCAGAATCGCAAGAATCCAGTGTCGGAACCAATGAGTGATAACTAGCTATCAATTGATTTCAATGTTCACGTGTTTATCAGATGGGAATGTTTTTTGTGCTTATTATTTGCTTTGATTTAATTTTATTGTTTTTTATTTTTTCATTTATTTTTAGTTTTAATTTATAACTAAATTGTTATCAAAATTGATTTAATGGTTAAGTTATGTGAACGCATGTCTTCAATGTCATCCAAGTCCTCATTAATTGCGTTACTCTTAAGACAATCTCACTGTCAGTTTGAGGTATGATTTGACACCACATTAATGTCTCTTTAGTTTTAGTTTATTTGATTCAAAACTTTATACCAAAAGTTGATAATTTTTTTAAATGTTTGTAATTTACAAATTGTAAACATAATGTATAATGAGTTGAATGTCTTGTAATAACATTGAAGTGATTGTGTATTAATAGTCTCATTCGAGTGTCCGAAGAGCTAATGGCGACCAACTTCGGGATATATTCACAAAATATGCGTCCGTTGATAGGGATGGCGACCAGTTTATGACACCCGAAGATTTTATACAATCATATCTGGGTCTCTACAATGATGACAATGCAAACACCAAAACTGTCCGAATGTTGGGCAGTATTCTGGACACATCCAAAGATGGGTATGTCTTGAAAGCGGGTAATCGTCACAATGGATAGAGTGATGTAGTATTGCATTGTTTTCAGTCTCATATCGTTTATGGAGTTCCAGGCGTTTGAGGCCGTGTTGTGTCAACCGGACGCTATCTATAGGACTGCCTTTCAATTGTTTGATACAAACGGTTCGGGATCTATAACTCACGATGAGTTTGAAGAGATCATCAAACTTACAACTTTACACCAGAAAATACCGTTTAATTTTAAGTCAGATTTTATGCAATTACACTTCGGTAATGACCGCAAACGAACCGTCACTTATTCAGAGTTCTCCCAAGTGTTGCATGACTTTCATGAAGAACATGCCGTTCAGGCCTTCAAGACCTATGACAAGAACAAGAAGGGTGTCATATCTGCCATGGATTTCTCCTCTATTATGTTAAACTGTAAAATTCATTTGCTATCCGAATATGTGAAGCCTAATCTGGTGGCAGTGGCCGGCGGCGGTTCAGGCGGTCATTTTGTGACGTTTCCCTATTTTATGGCATTTAATTCATTGCTCAATAACATGGAACTCGTCAAACGGATATATCTATCGTTCACTAAAGGCAACCATCAGTTAGAGATGACTAAAGAAGAGTTCCTATACGCTGCTCAACAAATGTCTCAATTGACGCCATTGGAGATTGAGATCCTCTTCCATTTGGCCGGTTTTCTGCACCAACGGACCGGAAGAGTTAGTTACATAGACTTAGAAAGAATAGCCCCCTATAGGCCCACCCGATACCTCTCTAAACCCTTTGCCGAAGTCAAAGCTGTCGACAGTGCCGCTGATCGAGGCGTCGGTATTCAGATTCTTGAAAGTGTTTACAGATTCACTTTGGGATCAATTGCCGGCGCGACTGGAGCCACAGTTGTTTATCCAATTGATTTGGTAATTGATTTAAAGTGTACTTATATTTTAAAATTAAAATTAATAAATGAAAATATTGTGAAAATCAGGTGAAAACACGAATGCAAAATCAAAGGACTGGTTCTTATGTCGGGGAACTGATGTATAAGAATAGTATCGATTGCGCCAAAAAAGTGATTAGACACGAAGGCGTGTTTGGTCTATATCGCGGTCTATTACCTCAATTAGTGGGCGTTTGTCCCGAAAAAGCTATTAAACTAACTATGAATGACTTGATTAGAGACAAACTCACGACAGATAAGGGAGAAATTGCTGGTCTTTCTGAAGTCATTGCTGGCGGATGTGTTAGTTACTTGATATTTTAATTTTTAGCAATTTAGTTGTTATTTTGTATTAATTTTTACTTTTTTAAATAGGCCGGTGCTTCACAAGTTATGTTTACTAACCCATTAGAAATTGGTAATCATTATAGTAATGAATTCTGTAATCATTATTTAATATTAAATTTGAATATTAGTTAAGATTCGCCTTCAAGTTGCTGGAGAGTTAGCCACTGGTCCAAAGATCAGCGCATTGGGTGTTATTAAAGAACTAGGAATTCGAGGACTTTATAAAGTATTATTGATATAATTGTGAGATTAATTGGTAAATGTTTGACTTATATTGTAATGTATGGCAAAATAGGGCTCAAAAGCGTGCTTCCTTCGAGATGTGCCATTCTCTGCCATTTACTTTCCAGTGTACGCTCACTGTAAAGCCACCTTTGCTGATGTGAACGGCCATAACAGTCCCGTCTCACTTCTGGGCGCCGCTATGATTGCTGGAGTACCTGCCGCTTATTTAGTCACACCGGCCGATGTCATTAAAACACGTTTACAAGTGGCCGCCCGCGCCGGACAGACTACATATACAGGCGTTATAGGTATTTAAAACAGCAATTTTTATTTTAAAAAAAGTTTAATTTAAATTTATATATAATTTTTTAGACGCCATTAGAAAGATATGGAAAGAAGAGGGAGGCGTAGCATTTTGGAAGGGCGGTCCGGCCCGGGTGTTGAGAAGCGCACCTCAATTTGGTGTTACTTTAATGACATACGAAGTGTTGCAGCGATTGTTTTACATTGATTTTGGAGGCCGACGACCCACTGGTTCCGAAACTATGGTCCCCGTCCAGACGGGAGATATTAAGTCGACTAATCCAGACCACATTGGTGGCTATCGTCTAGGACTGGCCACTTTCACGGGCATGGAATCCAAGTTTGGGCTGTTTTTACCAAAATTTAAATCAAATGTTTCATGAATTATGGTTTAGGAATAGTTATGAAATTTAAAATTTTAGACAAAAACATGTTTTAATGATATTTTCATTTTAAAATATATAAAATGAATGAATGGGTTATTTACTTAACTTATATTTGTGGACATATTTTTTGATGAAATTTATGCAAAACTTTAGAAATCAGGTATTTTTTCAATTAAATAGATAATGAAATATATATATAAATTAAATTAAGTTTAAAAAAGTTTATTGTATTTAATATAATTATGAAAATTATTGTTCACTAATTGTGTTATATTTGGTCAGTTATTTTGATCGTTATAATTGCATATTAATTGATTTTTTATATAGACATAAATTATAGGTATGTTTTAATTGTATTTTTTAGTAAATAATTAGTTTTCAAATAAGTTAACTATTTCTAAATGTATTGAATTGTTTAGTAATAAATTGGAAATTAAATGCATATACTTTTAAAATGACAACTAATTTACATTTGATTTTGTATTTATTATACAAATGACTAAACTATCGGTTAAATTTCAACACATGGCATGTAATGGTGTCATCAAATTGAATGTCATAATTATATGGACAAACATTAAGGTGTGTAGAATGTTCTAGGTATTTTAATGTATAGTAGAATGTGCTTGTTATTATTTATTTAAATAACTTTGAAAATATAATAAAAACTATTTAAAAGTTTGAACTCTTGATTATCTAAATTTAGTTTAGATATAGCAATATATGTATTTTAATTTATAAATTAAGTTATTTTTATTTTAATTATTTAATTAAATGTTTTAATATAATCTTTATTTATTTATTCATTTTTGTTTTGTTTTATTTGTTTTTGAAAGACATTGAGATTTTACAATAGTTTAGTAATGAAAATTAATTATTAACTAAATTTAAAGCAATAAGAAGTGTTTTTTTAAATAAATAAATTAAATGCTATTTTATTGGTAATACAAATTTTAGAAATAAATGGTTCAATGAATTAGAGTTTATATTTTTATTATTATTATAGAGAAGTAATAATTTTGAAACTAAATATATATATATAAAGTTGCGAATAAATTACAGAAATGTTAAACAATTATTTGAATTTTATTATAATATTTTCAATGCATTCAGACAAACAGTGAACTCATTAACACTTTTTATGGCATTTATATTATAATTGTTGTAGAATTGCCTTCAATTCACAATGACAAACGATATAAGCCTTGTATTTATCTTAATATAACATAATATACGGGTATATTTCTGTGTCCGTCAAAGTTTTCTTGAAAATTAAATTAAATCCTTAGGAATAGCCATAAAAAACAAAGTTATTGCCGTTAGTGAGCGCCCGAGAAGTGGCCGACCACCAGCTAATTTGGTGGCCATTAGTCCAATGTATTAATTGTTAAGCTATTAAAAGTAATTCATAATTATTTTGGTCAAAATTTTACAATGAATTCAAATATATATATATATATAATACTGTATATATATTATAATTAAAATACAAAGTTTAATTATATTTAATAATGATTATATGATTATATGATTATTTTGAATGGAAAAACTTTAAGTTGCCTTGAATACAGATAGTTGTCATTGGATTTTCATTGTGCAAATGAGCTTAGCTTTTACCTTGATCATTAACAGTTATAGCTTTAATTCTTATTCAATTTGAAAATCATCTTAAATAATGATAATTAAATTATATTTGTCTTTTATAATCAAACAATTATAATAAAAATGTAATTTTATTTTTATTTACTAAATTAAATTTAATTGTTTACGAAATCTGTTGATTCACTTATTTATCAATTAATTGATAAATTTAAAGTTGTATATAATTTTTTAATGTATAACTTATTAAATTAATAATTAAATTACTATTAATATATCAAATGTTTTAAATTATATTTTGCATAATGAATCAACGTGGATTTTAGGCTTTTGTGAATTTACCTAGAATGTTCTGTTTATTTTAGTTTTTTTAAATTTTAATTTTAAATTTTAAACTAATAAAGCCTTTTGCACACTAGTTTATAGTAAATAATATGTACAACTATATTTAGTTTTAAATTAAAAACTTTTAATATAGTAATGCAATGTATAATGTATTATTTAAACACTAATTAAATTATTTAATTAATATATGTGTATAGATATAGCTTAAAATAGTCTAGCTTAGATTATAGACCTTAAACTACATTCAAATAAAATAAATATATAAATATATATTTGAAGAGTTAGTTAATGTTTGCGAAGAACTGCTTATAATAGCTGTATGTTTGGCACAACATTGTGGTGAATAAACAGCGGCCGCGTTGTTATAATATTATGAAATAACCCTGAACCAATCTATTCAACACCCATCATTGCCTGCACTTTGTCAGACACTTTATAATTCATTTATAATTTAAATTAATTATTATTATAGTTATTTTTTAATACCAATAATAAAGCTTTAGTTTATAAATTTAGTTCATAATTTAAATTAACATTTAATGTGTAAATAATTAAATTACAAAAAAATACAATTTTGTTGACAAATGTTTTTTGTAGTAATTTTTATGAAATTTATTATTAATATCTCATACAATGATAATTAATGTTTTGTTCTTGCTATTGAATATAACAATTATTTATGAAAACAAAATAATATTATGTTTAGTATTAAAAAATATTTATCTTGAATTGTTTATTCAATATAAATGACTTAATTTTGTTGTTTATATATTAAACTATAAATAACTTTTATTTTGTTTCAATACTATTCCCGTTAAAGTTAATGATTAATACATATATTCTTTGATTTAGATTTATAATCTGAATTACAATTATTCATTTAATTCACTAATTGTTGGCTTTTAAGGTCCAAATTGGATGATAGATAGCGAGATAGAAAGTAAATAGAGAGATAGAAAGAAAGAAAGAGATTTAAACCAATGATATACCCTTTACTTCCTAGAATACCCTGAATTCTTAAGGATATATAACACGTGTTATACAGAAATTGGGTCATAAGAGCTCTCCAAATTGACTTCAGTTGGCATTTCATTAATTTGGATTTTATTTTAACTCATCATTACATTTGTTACGATTTCTATTATACTATTTAATCAACTAATAGATGTGACACTTATTCTTCATTTCATAAGTAATAAATGAATTAAAGAAACATATGTTGAAAAACAGAGAGAAAAGCAAGAGAGAGAGAGAGAGCAATGAAAAGTATATAAGTTATTAATATATATTTAATAATTATATCATAAAATATATTCTACTTTTTATATAAGTTAAAGATAATAAGAAAGTACAAAAAATAATGATACTAATTGTGCAATATATTTAGCATTTGTTATATTAATATTTTATATTAAATATAATATAACAATAAAATTATTATGTTTTAGAAACCATTAAATGGCAAAGAATTGAAAAATAGGTCAATACTCGAGCACTAAATTTAATTTATAATATTATATATAATATTATATAGGAATACATAGATATGATAAAAAGGGTTTATGTTTATTCAATGAATTCATTTGGATTCTTGGACTGGCCTTTAAAACTTAATTAATAAATTGAAAATTTGTTTAATTTAATCGCAAACCAATTGACTCTTAATTTATAACAATTAATTCAATGCCAATATTTGTCGCAAAATATTCAATAAAATAGATATAATTGTTGGATAAAAAAAATATAAAAACATTTATTAAATGAATAAGTATTTCACTTATGATTTAAATAATAGATAATAGATGAGAGAGAGAGAGAGAGAGAGAGAGAGAGAGAGAGAGAGTAATATAAAGATATGTAAAATTAATCATTTGGTAGAATCCTTCTAATATTCATATCTTTATGAGTTATATTTGTTTAGTGGTTAATGTCAACGCATAGGTATATAAATATATGACTATCTTTTTATGTCAATGCCGTGCCTATGGACTAACGTGTCCCGTTAGTTAACTATTTGTCTATTTAATACTGTATTAACAAAACAATTAATTTCATTTAATAACTATATCGATAATAGAAATAATTATGAAAAAAGTAATATTATTATGAATTGTACCAAAATTCTAGTTTATTTTACATAATATTTTTTTCATATTTATACTATAGTATTCATTTGATATAATAAATAATATTATGCACTCAATAGCGTACATTTGTTTCAATAATTGCACGCTTCACCACAATTATTACGATAACAATGTGACCATATATTCATTAGCACATCATTTAATTGATCCAAATATCAACCAAGTATTTGTGTATCAATGAAGCCAACTTCAAAACAATACTAATAATTTAGTTTTTTAAAAATTTTATTTATTTAAATAATTTTTTAAAATTTTATCTATAAATAAATATATTAAAAATACTATTTTTATAATTATAAATAAACTTTTATATCAATAAATCTATTAATATGCTTACGAGTGCAATAATATTTTTCATTTTAAACTTTGTAAATTATATAATTTAATTCAAAATTTATTTATTTATTTATTTTCAATAGTAAAATGATAACACAATTAATATTGTCTTTATAAATACTATTAATTGTTAGAATAAAACTAAAATTATTAATTAAAATAATTTCTATTGAAATTATAGCTATATATAACAAATAATAATTATATTCAAATTAATAAAAAAATGTTTGTTTGAATATTATACAATTTATTATTATATGCATAACAATTAAATACAATATACACAAAAATTTATACATAATTACAAATTCACGTTATTTTAGTTTGTTTTTTGCATAACATTTGTTATTTGAATACAAAAATAGTGATATATTGTGCCTATGATTACGACTGGAATGTCATCTTTAATGTTATGGTTAGCTATAAGATGTTAGAAGCGATTAGAGGGTCGCCAGTCGTACACCTAATACTGTGTCAAGGATTGAAGAATCGACTTCTCCTGTCATTTCAATTCATGGTTTTTGAAGTCATATATAAAAATAAAAAACTAATTTAAAAGTCTCAGCACTTTTTATTTCAATGTACTCTCGTTTTGTGTTTTACTAAAATAGATTAGTATTTAACGTGTTATTTAAAGTTAATTTAAAACTTTTAACTAACTTTTAACTAAATAACTATTTCTTTCATATTTCAAACTAATAATTTTAAAAAAAAACTTTAAAACAAATATAAATTCTATAATTACATTAAAATAATTTTCTTTGTATTGTTATAATAATAGTTATATTTTCCTCAAAAGTGAACACAAAGTATAAATAAAAGTAAAAAAAGTTTTTATAATTGAATTGTTATATACAATATAAAGTACAATGTATTGACAAATGTTATATAAGATAGTTATGAGTGGTTATAGTTGGCAAACAGAATAAATCGAACTGACATGTCTTCTGTATAGCATCGATGGCCCTGAACATAGTGGATATTATCACGTGCTAAAAGTAGCACGTGTATTATCTCGACTACAATTATTGTTATTATTAATATTATAACCAAACTATACACTATACACTATACAGGGTAATATTAGATTATATTGTATATTATTGCTCGCAATTGCATTCATTCTCCAATATTACATAATACTATATAGCGTTCACTGCAGTGGTTGTGTTCTTCTGTTCTAAATATAAAAATATATATAAAGTTTTGATGAGACAATCGGCGCATGTATTCTATGCCCACACCTCATGAAACGCATACTATATTCACGATATTCCGTATTAATAGTAAAAAACTACTACACATTGTGTAACTGTTTTGATGAATTGAACTCAACATAACATAATAATATAATAAAATAATAATATCTTAGAATTTTTAGAGTGTCTTTATTTATGTGTTTATAATCATATTTAAAGTATCGAAGAGTGCATAAAGTGTTTATTCAAAACAATTATTGTTTCCATTAAAACTTATTTCCATTAAAAAGTTTGAAGACTTGTTTGAGAATATCGTCGGAATATGAGATTAAGAATGCGAGTGAACTGCGGGCACTTGTATTGAGTTGGAGTAAAAAGTGTCGCTAAACCAGTGTTTCAAAAGAAAGGTTGCGTTCATTGAAAGAGAAAGTCGAAGAATAAAAAGCAGAAAAAAGTGTATTTGAGAGGCATATCTACGGATTGGATCAGAGGTATTGAAAAAGTAACGGTCGTATGGATGGAGTGGTAGTGAAGTGTAAGTAAATTTCAAACAATTCCTTCCGTATTAAGTGAAGGACCTATAGTTTTTGAGTGATGACCTTGTCACACTTAGTTTAGTTAGTCACTTAGATCGCATATAGCATTTACTGTATTTGCAGTATTTGCAGCATATTCTGTATATAACATTGTATATAACAGCATAGTTAGCATCACCCCTGACCCCATTACAGCACCAGTATTACAGTGAATAGTGCTGTGTGTGTAACAGTGATCTTGAGACTCATTGCAGTCAGTACTGCATTCACCCAACAGTGTTGCCGTAATACAAGGCCTCCGTTGCGCTGATATTACCGCAAATTAGGTCACAATCAGACGTGCAGTGAAAGTGCCAGAGGAAGCACTGCTCACACACTCCACACATACCACTCCAGTGTTGACTCCACACAACACTCACCACTCGTTGAGCGATGTTGTTGTTCTCCAAAGTAAGTCTCTATTACTCTATACTATCTCTCCCTCTCCTACTCTCTCTATCCCTCTTACTCTCCCTCTCTATCGCACTCCTCGCCTATCGTGTAGTCATTTACTACTTATTTATCATTAATTTTTATTTATTTACCACTTTTTATAACGCATTCAATTCAATATTTGCTGTTTTTCTGTAAAATTACTAAAAATTAGTCCAATTTTTACTAAATTCTGGCAAATTCTGTACGAAATATATGAATATATATCTAATGGACTTAATTCTTATGCTTAACAGTTATGTTAACAAAAGTTTTAACAAAACATCTCAACCGATAGTCTGTCTGAATATCTAAACAACTAAATGATTGTGCGTTTTGTTGAGCCGATCACACAATTGATTGTAACAAACAGTTAAATGTATTTTAATGTCAAAGTTTTTTCCCTCTCAACCACTTGTGATTATATAAATGTTTGTTCCGATTGTTTCATAATATTCTTCGCTTGAAATATATTTTTGTTACAAATATTGTTCAAACAGTTTATTGAATATTAATATAAATTTTTATATATTTATATTATTTAATATAAAAAAAGTAATAATAATTTAGTAATAAATAGTTAATATAGTTATTAAAGAGTGAATATACTGTTCACTGTCATTCTGTATGTGAATGTGTTGTTAGAAGTATTGATATATAGTATAGTATTTTGACTATTAGTGGTAATATAGTGAAGATAGTGGTAAATGTGTTGAATAGAGTTTGATGTGCTGTTCTGTTCACCAAATCTACACGTGCTTTACTCGTCACATGCGTTTGCGCTCATTTTCA
The DNA here is from genome assembly GCA_034695265.1 of Dissorhina ornata. Taxonomy (NCBI): domain Eukaryota; kingdom Metazoa; phylum Arthropoda; class Arachnida; order Sarcoptiformes; family Oppiidae; genus Dissorhina; species Dissorhina ornata. The sequence goes on along the minus strand of JAQIWK010000457.1, from coordinate 238 downwards.
TCACATTTATTCTCATATAATATTGTTTTTTCAACGATTATTATATTAAGGCCAACACAATGGATAACTTGGATGACCCTGAGCTTCGTCTACTAAAGCACCCGCGATGGACCCCATCACCTGTTGATCTCAGCATTGCTAACTCCGTTCCACCCGCCAGTGCTCTCATAGCTTCACTCGGTATGCATTGCACTCTCTTTTGACACACATTTCACTCACTCCTCTCTTTACTGTATAT